>JAHDVE020005647.1:185000-297173 GCA_022606495.2 Halesus radiatus
TCCGTGTGTCCGAAGTAAGCTAATTTTTTTAATATACTTCTGGTGAAATTTAACACACATTTTCAAATAGGTCTTGAAATTCATTCCAGATCACATAATCGATTTCATTCGCTAGTCTGGGGCCTAAGAGTTGAAATGTAATTTGGGACATCTGTTATCTTTAAAATTGGCATAAATCACATATCTGGAATGAGGGATTATCTGTTCCACCAAAGAAAGCTTTAGTAAAATAAAGATTTACAACAAGAAATGCACGAATCGCAAATTCCACCCTAGTGATTTATTAAAATAATTTTTAACTCTTTTTCCCAGTTTTTAATTTAAAATATCTTAAACCCTACATTGTAAAATCAGAATTTCGCACTGCTGGTTAATGAAATTTACATATAATCATAGTTTACCACCCCCGATACCCTAAAAGTTGTATATATATACCGTACTTTAAGGAAAAATTATAGCAGTCTGAAAATAGCCACGATATTATGAAACCGGTCAGGTCAAAAAATTAAAAAAACCTAAAGAGTAAAAAAGTTAAAAATTAATTTAGCAAATCAGTTAATTGATCCAGTCATATTTGATGATTCTCTAACTATTGATAAATTGTAGAGTCTTTCCTATATACGACCCGTTGAATCAGGAGAAGTTGTGACCTCGACACGCAGTAATATCGCAGGAGACCAAATTATTTTTTTACAATCTCGTCGTTTATAAAGTCAGCTATCTAGAAACATAGACAGTGAACACATGTATACATTTTCATGTAAATATTTAGTGAGTAAATTCATTCTTGTAATCCTCGTTGAAGTATTATCCCGAGCCCATGAGAGTTGTGTATCGTTCTACCCATCAGTGAAAATGTGACTGCAGTCCTATAAAAATGGTATAAGGATTAAAATTACTTTAGGTTTTCATAGTACAAAAACTTCTAAGGATTTTTATAATTAACAAAGCGAAAATATAAACTTAGAGGTAAATATAATACAATTAATTCTGTAATTACAAGTCATTAAAATTGATTGAATTGATGTAAATCATTCTTCTGTATTAAGCCATTAATTCTTGATTGTTCAACAATGATTCAATGACTGTGTAATTAATCCACCTATCAATATGATCATAATTACCAGTAATGACTGAACATAATTGAACAATCACGACGTAGTGTTATCTCTGAGAACATCAAAGTTGTGATTCTGGTTGAAAATAAAGACGGAAAACGTTTAATCTACGTTGAAAACCTTCAAGTTGTAGATGAATTGGGTTTTATCATTTACCCAGAAATAATTACGGTAAAACGTTTTCAATTACATGTTATGGCATAGGTGTCTTATTCCCATGTAAACAATTATTCTTTACATACTTGTTTCAAACAATTTTCATTTTGAAGGTTCAATTTTTACGATGGCCGGAACCTTTTTCACCATTAAAAAAAAAATAAAAACATTTCATCCACCCGAACAAAGACCGACCGGCGTTTTATCCTTGTCGCATCGCAACAAGAAATATACAAAATTGTTACAATTTTTTTTTCGATGCCTGTGAATATTTCCGGCTCCTTTTTCCTGATGTATTTGTACTTATATTATTTTTAATGTCATTTTTTTAAATTGTGACTTTCCAACAGAATACATCACATAATTATTACAGTAATGAAATACATTTCCAATATGGATATGGTGATAATTCCCGTTATAGGTGAGTACACAATTCATTGCAATATTCTTCACATGTATTAGTTAAAGCTGAAATGTTGCTTGTATCGTGATGGAGGACTTAGCCACTAATTAAGAACTTGAACTAATTATGCCTGGGCGGAAACCCGATGCGTTGCCAACTCAACCGAGGATCGTTAATTCGATGTGAGTAATGTCGTATTTTATCAAACTCATAAGTTTTTTTTGAATCTGCAGTGATTACGCATGCATCACTAAATAGTGTATCATTATAAGTTACACGAGGAGAGAAAAATATAGTTTTTTGTCTGGTATTATACCTACTAGTAGTTCTCAATAACTATGTACGAGTACGTAGACGTTGGGCAAGCATTTCCGCAGATCGTTGTTTATGAAAGTATCCGGTAACGCGTTGGGATCGTTGTCGTAAATCAATGGCGGGCATGATGACGTTGTAATGGTTCCCCTGTCACTCTCCATCTTCCCACTTCCACCCGAGGGGATGGGAGCCCCTGTGCGGTAACCAGTTAATTGGCAGGTTGTGTAATTAATTCACGCTCTCGCTGATTTTGCGCCAGGCCGCCTGAACATGAAATGATACCTTCACTCAGTCGATAACTGGTGTGCTGTTGGCCACAGGTAAACACTCGGTCAGATGGGATGTAAGGGAATTTGGCACACACACCGAGCGCTATGCATACACCGTACAGGCACAGCTTCCATTATGCAGCCTACCTCTCACAGTGCCGTGCGATCCTCGTATGCTGCGACCGGGATTACATGTCTAAAATCTATAACAACAACATAAAATGGCTTTTATATAGAGGTTTTGCTAAAAATCACCTCATAGATGCCATCTTTTATTCTTTCTATATATTTGTATTCTGAATTTATTACGAAAATTCTTGTTTTCTGAGAAAATGAGCCTACGATTACGATGCTCGTGTTGTATGTTTATTTATGTATTGTATATTTTTTCAAAGATTTTAGGAAAACAATAAGATATTTTGCGTTGTTGTTTTTTTGACAGGCCATCAAAAATTAATGCGTACAAATATGTTATTATTATTATGTACTTGTGTACATTTAATAATTCTAAATAAATACCGTCAAAATATTCTCTCATAAATACAATTAATAAGTCTATTAATTAATTTGTCATATTCGACAAAATTTAATCGGTGTCACCGTACTTTGGAAGTGAGTAACTATTGGCCACTTACGAATCTTTGAAAATACTTATTACGAAAAGAAAACTAATGTTTCTTTTTCAAGGGCTTCCGCATTACGCAAAACGTTTTCCATATCGAAAATAGCGCTCGCTTTTGAGACGAGACGGAAGCTTTTAGTACAAACACTGTGATGACAGATTGTCAGCTGGCAGCATTGTCAATAAATCACGGCAAATAAATAAATTTCATTCGCGTCGTGAAACTGGAAACCAAATGCGAGATGAATTTATCTCTTTAACGTCGCGGCGAGTGTTCTCCTATCTGAAGCTTTCGAATCAAGCGGGCGTGCAATATTTAGTATTTCGGGAGATCTTGGAGAAGTTGTCTGGCCCTCCCCACCTCTTTACAGCCAGCAGTACCGTGCACAACTGAGTTACCATCGCCTCTCACGGCATATACATTACAGTGTACTCGTATTGTACACAACCACCGTTTGACCGGAACTCTGTTCTCCACCCACGTTCTACTGTACGGATGTACAATTATGTACCGTGTACCTCTGAGTCAATTCTCCTCAAGAGCTTTCGAAGTTAGATCCCAGTCAGCAACACCACTCAAAATCTCAATGTTCGGCATATTATTAAAATGTGTTTCAGTGGCAGACGTTCAGATGAGAAATGAGGGTCAACAATAAACATATTATTATCGGACGTTATAAAAAAGAGAGTAATGGCGATGTTAAAATATTTATACCCGCATTAAAATATCATTAAAAAACATCGCAAATGTTCGAAAAAATTCCCGGTCATTCTGATTCGATTATATTTACCTACAACAAAATATCTGAATAATACTTCCAATGAGCGCTTTTGAGGTGATTGCATCAGCAAATGATGCTGTAGAAAGTTTATCATTTATGTACACTAACGAACACACTAATGGTAGAGGTAACATACTTTCAAGGTATGACAATTGAAAAAAATTTACCTACCGAATCCTTCGTAAAAGAAGAACTTCAGAGAAAGATTTTTAAAAGTGTGTTATGTCAATTTTACAGAAAACATTAAAAAAATTGGTGAAATCCAACCCGAGAGGTATTATTAAAAAGTTAGTTGAAGAAAAAAAAAACATCAATATTTAAACAAAACAAATGGGTATAAATTTATTAAATATCGTTTTGGGGTGTTTTTTTATGATGTCAAAGGAAAGCGTATCTATAAATCACCTCGACATACGATATATTAAAAATAAACTGCTATTTTAAAGCTAAACTAATTTTTGTGTTCGCTGTTTTATAATAATTAAAAAAAGATTTTCACTGTTGTGGTCCACAATTTATATGTTTATTTAGTTAAAAATGGTCCATGTTTCAAATGAAAGCTTTAAATCAAAATAAAAGTAGTCCTCGTGTAGTAGAAAACCGTAATGATTAATAATTAAGTAAATAGTTTCGAAAGTGACTTAAACATTCTTCAAATTTTTATTGAACGCCAAATTAACCTACGTCCAAAACATGTAAAAGTGATGTCATTAAATTAGGGAATCTATTTGAAAATTCTCCACATTGGTTTAATGTTGGGATTAATGATTCCTCGCTTTCCTCTCTCCTTCCACTCCCCAACCCCACTCTGATGGGAAAGGGTCACCGCGAACGGAATCAAACCTAACTGTACACGTCATGTTAACGTCGTGTGACGTTTAATGAAACACCGACTTCATATATGTCTAAGGGTGATAGATGACTTAACAATATTGTAACGCCATCAAGAGATATTTAACGTATGGGATATCAAAAAGATCGTTGTCTGTGTTTAACTCCGTGCACATTTGGGTTAAAGACCCTTTTTAAACCCATTATCCAGAATGGAATCCTACCTGATTTGTTCGTTATTTTAATTGTATTTACGATGCCACCCGTAGTACATACTGCTGTGACGTTAACAGACATTTCAATTTAATATTGATAAGTTTTGTTTTGTGTACCTATGCAATATATAATCAGCATTTTTGATGGAAATCACTAAATATCGATCCATCCACGGACATACATATGTACAATGTTAAAATATAGCTATTAATTTCATGTAACATAGCATTCCTTGCTTACATATCCATGGTAGTAGACATTGCTCGAAATTTGTAATTATTGAAAATGTTATGGTTTTCAACATCCCCAATAATTACAAATCGGTGAATGCGGCTTTCGGCAAATGTCCTCGGAAGTGCTGCAACAGCGCGGGAGTTCAGATAGTTTTCTATTTGCCTTATTGTACTGTACTCGTAGATGGTGGCATGGAGCTTGCTAGCAAGTATGTAAATTTTCATGCAGAATTATCGAATTAAGGTGCTTTCACTTGGGTAGTGAAAAAAAACTACCCTTGACGCTCTCGTTTCCCTGGAGGGGTAGGCAGAGAGAATATATTACAAGGATAATCAAAGAGAAGAGACTGTTACTCAACTCCATCTTGGCATATGCTCCTTGCTTAATTCATATTCATGCATCGTCTCATTTATACTCTTACCTCATACATCGAAAAATTCGGAGAGCATTCTTGCACAAATATTATACACTTTTTGCACCCCAATGTTGCCAACGACTTTTTTTTTATTCTGATAGTGACAATTTGTTGATCACCACAATTGAAATTATTTAGTTTCTTTTAGAAATAACGTAAAACTGCGCTATAGAAATATTATGTCATTATCAGCTTTTGCATATTCTCCAAAATCCTTGAAATATCTCGTAAATATCTTCATAGTTTGCGTTAAGACCACATTGTTTGCGCAATTCACACGTTTAAATGTTTTATCACTGAGCTGACATCTAATTTTGCTACAGTTAGGTTGGATTGTTTCGGGGGATTTTAGTGTTTCGTCAAAAGTTCTCTAAAGGTTCTATTCGAGTTCTGTTATTATTACATTATGGACCAGTTGTTTCACAGCGCTTGCAAATTTGATGAAACCTTCAAGTTTCTCGAAATAACCCGCACATAGCTATTGGCTTATTTCATCCATGCCTGGTTCAGCTATTATTTAAAAAACGGTGGTTTGTTCTCAGCTTTATTTTATTCCTTGTTTATGTTTTTGGATCTATTCCAAAATATCTCCTCAATATGTGATAATTTGGATTAATTAATTTATCAAAGGCGATGTCTGTTATTGCTTAGATTTTAGGCTTGTTAAAAATAAAACTCTCAACCATAGTTTCAACCAAACAAAATATTGTACATTGTTGACCCATGTATTTAGTATCAGATTTATGAAGTTCTGCTAGAATATTAATATCCAAAAAAAGGCAAGGCAGTCCTACGCCTGGGAAACCTAATCTAACTTAACGCCCCTCGTCATGCTTATGTCAGACAAAACACTGACTTTGTATTCAAGGGTTGAACTAAGGCTAGGTCAGTGAGCTTCCTCTCACAAAAGCTCAAGGTTTAAAGAAATGGGGATAAAACAAAGTAAAATGAAATGAAAACTTGGTTTTGTACAAAGTTTTTCCCCTTTTCTTAAAATAAGAAAGGATGAATAATTATTCGTTATAAAAAACTCTTGCTCGTAGAAGGGAATTAATCGATTTTTTTGGATCGGCGTAATCCACATTTTTATTAGACCAATCCAACCCCTTTCACCACAGGATTAAGTACCGAAACTCCCTTTGACCGTTGCCATGGCCGACTTAGGCGTACTATGTAGGCGGTATCCTTAGGTCAGAGTTCAATTTTATTGTTAAGGACGAATATTTAAGCTGTCACAAAGTTTTGTAATGTATTGCAAAAGGCGTCACACAATAACGTGCAATGAAATTAGATTACCAAAAAAGAACAAAAGCCAATACTTAAAAGAAAAGTTAATTCTACAAGATGATGAAATATTTTAATGCCGAAACCATAAAAATTATACCAATTAAGACTATGTTTCCGCACGAAGGGGAACGACAGCTGTCTTTGGTGTTTTTAGGTTGTACACAAATTATATGTTCCTGGAATATTTACAGAATCTTAAAAATAGTTTAAGGCGATGCAATGGGAAGTAATGCAAAATCATATGTTTTCGCTTTGAGAATTTGATGGCCTAGAAATATCGTAGATGATTTAATTAAATACTGCAAGTAGAACACACCTTGGCCTTTCGTTTAACCGAGCATTTTTTATGTGTATTTTTATAAGCCTAGAAAGAAAAAGTATCAGACATTAAAAAAATGTTTAAAGCCCAAACTCTCCTACTTACGAACCCCTTTTCCGGTATTGTCGTGTTGTTCATTGTGGTAAATTAAGTTTTTAAGGATATGACCGTAAAACATTTTAATAATTATGTCTGAGCTTTACAGAATAGAATAAAACACGCATTTTGGTGATGGTTTTTTTGCGTAAATCGAAACATGCGGCCGATATTAAACGGGAATCTCAACCTTGTCGCCCCCTGCATAAGGAGAGAGTGATTTCGTTGAAATTTTAGCAGGTGGATCGCCTTAATGTTCGATTTTAACAATAAATACAGTTGAATTATAAAAATATTAATTATTAAAATGCCAGCGATGTCTAAACGCTTAATTATTAAAGTTATTTTAAAGGGAATTAAAGCATTCCTTAAATCAATAAATTCAGTTTTTTATTTATTTATTATATCATATACGCCTATATGGGCCGTTAAATATTTTGTTAATTTCAATAGTAACACAGGCGCAAAACATATCACATTAGGTACATAGAAAAAATAGATAGCCTTCATGAAATACAAAAACTACATACTTAATTTGACTCACGAGCAAATTTAGGAATAACATAGTGTAAGTACCATTCGCTGATGCTTTTATATTCTAGAAACATATTTTAATCATTGTTGAGGATGTGTACAATAATCGTCTGTTTGTATTTGTATTCTGAGCAGTTGAACATATCTACTATGTCTGAAAAAGTATTACCTTCTGCGTGAATTTTAGGTACAAGTGAATTTTTAAATGACTCGGTCCTGAAATTATTGTTACAATTGAATTTTTTTTAGATCAAGTAGTTCTAGTGGAAATATTAAATTTAATTAAGCTGACTATATCAGGGCTGCTTAAAAGGTCATACTAGCGATAGTCGTTATGCTATTATGCATCATTGCAGAACCAAGTTGATTTTTTTATGACAGTCGCCGTACCGGCAGCTGGTACCTACAATCGGCACTGAAGAATTTTATAGAGCCATCCTACACCGGAATAATTGTGCGAGTTAAAATACTGGCGCAGGTGAATATGAGTTTTAGGTCTGAATAAAATATTTTTTGTTTACACTTACGTTTCGATGTTATATTGATTTTATATATATATATATGTTGTTGGATATGTATATGACAAAGTTAAAAAAATATCAGTAGGTCAATTGGAAATATTATTGGTTAAATGTCACTAAAATTGGTTTATCGCGAATAACTAAATTAACTGGCCTCCTATGCATCGTACGTGGATGAAGTCTTAATAAAAGTTATAGAAGATGTTATAATTTACTCTACAAGGTTGTTTTTTTTACGTTTAACCTCTTTCGTAGATGTTGCAAATTGAACTGGTCTCATTAGCTGAGTTGGTTAAGCGGTTGCTCCGGATAGGCAGAGGTCCTGGGTTCCAGTCCCATTTGCGACTGAAACCTTTTTTTTCTGTTGTTTTTTCGGATTCGTATTTCATTTGGGATGTGTTAATATTATCTTCTTGAATGATTAAATATTACAATGAGGCTTACAAACTTCAATAAGTTATATAAAAAAAATGATTATTATTTAAAATTATAAATGGGAAAGTATAAATTATAAATAAACCCACATAGACCGGGGTTGTTTTATCTTTTAGCCGAGATTTAAACAAACTTAACCATTTAAATTTAAGTTTGAACCCCCCTAACAAAATAAAACTCGAAATAATTCAAATTACAGCTGCAGAAACCAAAAATATAATTTCTTCTATAAAATCAAACGTATCTTCAGGATATGACATAATCACAACCAATTCAATAAAATACCCCCGTGAATAACTTATCGCACCTCTAACATACGTAGTCAATCTATCTATAACTAAAAGCGTATTCAACACAGCTCTCAAAAAAGCTTCCGTTATTCCTATATTTTAATAAAGATGTATGAATAAAATTAACAACTATCGACCGATAAGCCTAATCAATAGGTTTTCTAAAAGAGTGGAGAGAATACTAAAAAAACAACTTTTATTTTATTTAGAACACAAAGAAATATTATCAGAAACGCAGTATGATTTCAGCGATAACTTAGTACTGGTGATATATAAACTATTACAGATATGCTCATAAAAAGTATAGACAATGGAAAAAAAAACGTTAGCAATCATCATAGACCTACGAAAGGCTTTTGATATAATAGATTTAAAAAATCCTATTTGTAAAACTTAAAAAAATTGGTACATCAAATACAACTCTAAACTTTTAAAGTTATATTACAGGGCATACAAAGTTCATTTAAAATCCCAAGCAAAAATCAAACCTCTCTTAATAAAGTAGAGGATACCGCAAGGAAGTGTATGAGGACCCATATTATTTCTAATATACATCAATGTTATCTGTAACTTACAAACGAGAGGAAAAAATCATTAGTTTTGTTGACGATACAGTCATTGAATTAATGAAAGAGATTGGAAAAATACCTACTTGATCTCCTGTAAAACTGGCGTAACAAAAATTCTCACACGCTTAATTTCAATAAAACAAAATATCCTACATTTCCTATAACACCCAGAGGACAGTCGACTGATGACTATGCTCTCAAATTACATAAATAAGAAGTAATCTATCAACATAATCAAGGATTATGATAGCTCTATCGAACTATTACATACTCTAAAAGCATGTAATATCTTTGTATTGAAAATCTCAGATGGAACTCACACATTGACGTCATTACAAAAAAACTGATCGGGTACATGGAGTTATTTAAAAACATCCGTAATATCCCCAACATAAACGACATAAAATAAATAAAAAGTACTTTGTTTACCACCACTATTTTTAGTAAATAAATATAAACATGTTTCAAAAGTAAGGCTTCCTTTTTTAATTTGAAGACATTTTACAAAAAACATAATACAGAAAATCCCGATAAACCCCTTTTTTGCAGCTTGTCTATTGGGAGCTTATTATTCAAAAATTTATCCTAAATTTACAGTTAAGGTTACTAAATATATATATCTATATAAAATAAAAACAAATGTAACAAACTTAAACACAAATATTTCTCAAGAATTACTTAATACAAAAATATTAAAAAAAATAATAAAAACATAAACGACAATAATAAATTGTAAAGTAAATTAGACGATGCTATAAATATTGAAAGGATATCAACGTACAAATATTACTGTATTAAAGCTGTTTGTCAGCGCTTCGATCACAATTAAACTTACTATTGATTGTATTCACTCCTCAACACACAGTTTGCGCCATCGCACATTGTTATTATTTCTATGTTCATAATTGTATTGCACTGTTTTAACTTGTTTTATGTAAAAGCCCTAAGGGCGTAAATAAATAAATAAATAAAATATACAATAAAAAACACATAAATTTGTTGTAGACCACTTTTATTTTATCAAAACTCTACCGGTTTCGGAAGCACCCTTCCTTCATCAGGAGAATATTAAAACTAACTTATGATATAAAATATTGACAAGACATATAAATTTTAGGTGTTGGAGTGGGGGGTAAGCAAATTGTAGGATTTCCGGGAAGAACAGAGCGATTTATTGGGAAAATATTCAGAATGGGACTAAAAGATAAGTTAATTTGGTTATTTAAAATACAAGCATTATTATTAAGGGATTTTCTAATTTCGAGTGCTTCTAAGTTATCCAATTTTTTGCTTTTATTGTTACGGTGAAGAATTGTAACCCCTGTGTCCTTGTTGTTATATATGTGTTTATATATGTGTTTTTTATTGTAAATTATGGCGAGCCACAAAGTTAATGCTTTTTACAAATATGAAATAAAATATAATAATATTTCCGAGTTATCTAATACAAATAGTTTCATTCGGCTAGCCAAGTTTTCAACATATTTATTAACTGTTTAGTTTTAATACATTTTTTTTTATTTCAGCGGGTAACGTATTTAAATCGTGTGATCTAAAGTTCTTTCTTCATATTTGTTTGTATGCTTAGGAACCATTAATCCTTCGTTAAAATCGAAACGAGAATTGTAAGTGTGTTTTAGTCGATTTGTATTATGTATACGGTTGTTAATGTGCTGAAATATAAGTTTTCTACCAAAGCTGCAAAATTGCTCTTATTGAAAGAATTTTTAGACTCTGATAAAAGTATCGAATATTATGCTTTTGTTCGTATAAACTTTTATGAGCTAATAATTTAACCAATGAATTTTGCACGGATTGAATATGATTGATGTTTGTTTTACAGGAAATTCCCCAGGCTGTAATTTCATACCTCATAACAGATTCCGCTAATGATAAACATATTATTCGATGTGTATAGATCGGAACAAAGAATTTCAATTTAAATAATCTACTTGTAATTGGTCTTAGTCGTACACATACCTTATTTATTTGTAAATCCCACTTGAAAAAATAAGCAAGAATGACACCTAAATGAAGATATTCTTACACAAGTTCAACATTTTCAGATGTACACATTGTAGGAATTCCATCGTGTAAACGATGCGTATGTGTTTTGATTTCAGGTGTAATATATACCTTTGCATTTGAGGATCTTAAGTGGATTTATTTAGTTTTTATTTGCATTTATAATTAATCCAGTCATGAGACCATTTTAAAAGTTCAATGTAGTATTTTCGTAAAAGGTCCAAACATGTTTTCAAGTCACTGCTAGAAATGACTAAAGCAGTATCATCCGCATACACAAAGAGCTTTACATGTCTAAAAATGTATTGATTATGAAATACATAAATAATATACATACTTGGACCTAATATAGAACCTTGAGGAACGCTTGCTGTAAACTTTTTTTTAAACTTAGAACGTTTAATACTTTCAATTTCATGCATTGCTCATTAGGATAAACAGTATACTATTATAGTAGAGTATACTATTTATTCTGATGAGGGAAGCTTTGCTTCTGAAACGTGTAGTTATTTATATATGAAAAACAGTGATATAAACAAAATACTTCTTATTAATTATATTAATAATGATGCCACAAAATAATTACACGTGTATCGAACAAAAAAGACGTTAAAAAAGGTTATTATGCTTTATGTCAATCACAAATAAATTCAGGGATAACTGGATGGGGATCTGCCTTGGATACTAACACAAAACGTCTCAACGTAGTCCAAAAAAGAGTGCTTAAGATAATTCTGAATGTTCCGGTTAGAACTCCGTCCGACGAAATATTTAAAAACTTTAAAGTTTTCAATGTACAAAAACTTTATTCAAAAATGTCCTAATAAAACTTAAAAAAGCATATCTAAAATCTCCACTGCCGCAAATAAACCAAAATACACTGCTTATCCCCAAATTTAATGCGTCTTTTCGACCGAGAAATATAACATACTGAGAAATTATATAATGCCCCACCAAATCGATCAAAATAAAAACAGAATATTGTTTTTTTATAAATAAAACTTAAAACATGGCTGAGAGAACTGAGTGATAGTCAACTTATTGGGATAATTTAAGACAACTGGATATTTAGTACAAAAAAGGTGCAGGCTGCCTCAGAAGAGGAAAACCTAGTGAGGAGGACTGTGAACAGTGTGACTTTGTTCTTATACTACATGCATTATACTTACATATTGTGTATAGTATGTGCTATATGCTTATAATCTATTACCTAAGCCATATTATAGAAACCAATAATTAAAAACACACACATTTGGTCAAAACTTCAGATATGATGAGCTCCGTTCTAAGTTGTAAAACTTTTTTTTAAAAATTGTTTAGAAGGTTAACTTTTGCTATTATTAAAAATGTTAGACAGTTCAAAATATAAAGTTTTTTTTTGTATTTTTTCGGCATTCACTATGTAGCAATTAATAATAGCAGTTTATAAAGAAAGAACTGAGTTTAATCATTCAAATATTAATACATATTTTAAATTCTGCGCCTTAGAAACTTTAGAAATTAACAAAAAAAATAAATTTAAGATTAATTTAGTAAACAAAATAATAGCTCCCTGTAAATCACCTTTGTTAACCATGTTTCCTATTAACTTTGACTCCTCCCACCGCGCACCCCCTTCCAAATCACCACTCCCACTACCCTCACCTAATGGTGACTAATTTGTGTCTGTACTTGTTTAATTTAAGTTAGTTTTAAGAACGCCAGTGAATGACACCCAATTTATTGGCAGTATTAATTTAATATAAATTTTCAAATCTTAATAAGTTGGCAATACTGTCAAATAAATAATGTTATTCGCCGAAGTGACGGCATCTTGGGTTTTCATAAGGTGGTGATCCTTTTGACTTTGAAAAGAGTAAATTCATATATCTCCACCTCAAATTGAATTGGGAAATTTACATCTTTCTACATGGAATATTTTTTCTTTGAAATAAATTGAAAGTCCCGAAGCGGTTCGGGTAATCACTTCGATAAAAGCGTTGGGCTTTTATCATCGCCTGTATTTTTACTCCGCTGTTTTACGGACTATTTGTTCGGTCCCCGTGAGAAATATTGGTTTTAGTAAAATCATAACAAAAATATTATTTTGTAGAATTGAAAAAGGTGACCAACGCCAGCTCAATGGGATTTTTCACTTTCAAAAATTATGTTTTCGATAAAGCTTTATCTTGCAAAAGAGACAAAATTTCTAAATAAGATTATTATTTAGGTTATTCTTCCCATTTAAATCCTTGCTTTGCACTTTGCTCGATTTTGCCCGCAATGAGTTTCAAATTGTATTGTATACTTTAAATTTAAAAAAAAATTAAAAAAAAAAATTGTGGCCAATCATTGATCGTAGTAAAGTGGTTTCATATCACGCTTTAAAAGCCTCAACGTGCACATTTTTAACAAACGGTTAATCATAAAATTTTCAAATGATCCCTTACAACCTTCATTAAATACGTGGAGTATGTTATTTAATTATTAAAAAACTACAAATATAGATAATAAAACGAAAAATACATGAGTCGGGCCATGTTAGAAGTTGGAATAACAGAAAACAATATATGAGACGATATATGAATGTGAATGAAGCAAGAATTGTCTGCCAAGATCGAGTTGTTTGCCGGTCCGTTCTATCTGCCTACCCTTGCAGAGAAAAGGCGTGATTTTCGGTTAGTCATTTTTCAATTATTTTATTTATTTATTTTAAAGATTTTTATTATTCCCTACTTGCTACGCTAGCTTAGGCCGTGTTGTAGAAAGTAGTCCATTTCGTTTTGTGGTAAAGTCAAATAAAATAATCTATTTTGTTAACATAATAAACATATGTGTAGTACACTTTACATTATTTAATATAAAAAAAGTAATTTAAAGATACTTAAAATTGATTTATATAATAAAATATATTCATTATAGTTACAGTCCAAAACAAAAACAACACGTGCTGTTTAGTTAGTTAGTTAAATGGAAAAAACTTAAAATGTTTGCGCAAAAATAAACAAAATATATTAAAAGTAATTTTTTTAACGCTTCATAGATAAACTTACACTTAAAGAGTGAAAACGTAATTTTATTAAACATATTTTTGTGACTTGGAATCATACTGTATATACTTAACTCGTTTTGAAATCATTATCCATCCCCGAAATGAAAGCTCTCCATCCTGATAGAGGTAGCGCTTTTTCTTTCGCAAAAAGCTCCCAGTAATTATGGAACCAAATAAATGTCGAAAATGGTAACGCGAACATTTAGTTTAAAAGCATTGTTACGTTTTATAGCACTTTTGATGACGTGTGAGAAATGTTGACACATTTTCTTTCGGGATTCAAAACGTTCCCTCACACTGGGCTGGATATCTAAGCGAGTTATATTACCACATAATATATGAAACTGTAAATCAGTCAACGTTCTTTTGTCTTAGCTTTTCATTTGATTTCCGTGGAAATGTTACAATTTGTCAACGTTTCACTTACGCCTCGTCTAAATCACTGATGCTGTACTTATTGAAAAGATAAATTTCACTGAAGCTTTCAATCAAAATAATAATGATGAAAACAAAAATATTGCAAGCGAAAACGATATTATAATTTCTTCACAACATAGGTATTCACTTTGGGGCGTCATTATTAATAAATTAATTTTAAAAAAGTATGCTTTTTATTTACCACTTTATTAATTTAAACGTTTCGAAAGTGATAGTATCTTCATCGGGAATATTATTATATTAGCATTCCATATATTCCTGTTAAAGAAAGCATCGCTTTCGAAACATACAAAGCATAAGTAACAGTGAATGTGAGGTATGTTTTTGATTTTTCGCCTCTGAACTTATTACTTAGAATGGTACTTACACTGTGTTATTAATGTATTTGTTCGATTTATTATCTTTGAATCTACTGTGATGTGTTTTGCACCTGTTTATTATAACTAACTTTATATGTAAAAGCCTATATAGGGCGTATATTATACAATAAATAAATATTTTTTATTTTGTTTATTGAAAATGATATTCGTAACTGAATAAACATAGACTTGCTTTGTTATTTATGTGTTTAGTTATTTAGGTAACACACATAAAAAAAACCACCGAAGTAACCGCTAATGGTTTAAGTGGTGAGTTAACAATCACTAATGCTCAGCATACTTCACAATAGTGTGGTGTAAAATATAACTGATAGAATACTTCATTATAATGTTTTTTGGGAATAGCAATGGGATGTTAAGAAAACAGGAAAATACTGCAAGATAAAACAACTGCCAAAAAATAGCGCGTAAGATTTGGAGAGGGTTTTGAAAAGGCAAGAAAGTTAACCCCTTTTCAGCGTGATTTTTAAGTAAAAATATGTTTTTACTCAAAGCGTGTTCAAATAATGTTTCCGAAAGGGCGCAGTTTTATCCGATCGGAAGATAAAACACCTTAACAAGAAACTGATCTATTTACAATCGTGTTTTCAATACAGTTGCGCGTGCTTTTCAGATCTAAACTATGGTGAATTTTCTTTCCCACAAAGGAAACTTTCACACTAACTGTCAGGGAGGAACAAATCTTATAATCTCGCGAAAGACAGAGGTGATAAGTTTTAAAGGAAAAAGGCAAAAAAAGGTTATCTACCGTCAAATCAATGTAACTTTGATGGCAAACAATCGAAAGCAGTTTGCTAGAATTCTTTCTGTCGAAAATTACACTCAAAACTTCTCATCCAAATGTTCAATTTCCTATATTAAGCTTCTGAACGATTCGCTAATATTTTTTGCCAGAAAATTGATTTTACGTCACGGCATTTTTTTAGAAGTGAGGATCATACAGTCTTGTATTATGATTGTGCGGTTAAGGAAACTAATGGAAACTGTGGCTTGGCTGGTTGTAACTCACGTGACAGCGATAGCACAACATTGAAAATAATTTATTTTTTTAATAATTTATTTTAATATTTAATAATTTTAATTAAATTTGTAGTAATATTTAATAACATTTTTAGAAATATAGTCTTTCTCGTAACTATCATAATAATAATAGCCATTGCAGAGGTAACCTAGTACAAGTGGGTTGTGTGATATTTAATAAAATAAAAAAATTTATTCCCTTGCTATGGGTGAAATCGGTGAAAATTATTTCTTAGACAGGTGCTCGATTTCACTGGCCTTAGGAGTCGAACGATTTTATGTTTATTTATGATATCCGTTGTCTTTAAAATGTGTGAGTGTCCTGAGTGTCTGAGTGTCCATATCTTAATATAAGTATATATTCAGAGGTATTTTAGAACTACAAAATAATTTGCAAAATTACTGCCTCAACACAGGCTAGCCTAGTTAGGCGGGTTATGTGAAACTTCAACTATAACTGTTATTGTATTATTTTCTATTTTACTTTATAAACCACTGTACACTTACATTATTATATTATACATGTCTTTTAGTTATAGTTAAATTTAATTACAATAAAAATATTATTATTATACTCATAGATACTCTCAGGGATTTCTTAGATATAACAATTGTTTTTTTCTTTCTTTGATTGAATAGTTTTATTTTTTATTTTTATTTTTATTTATTCCAGACAGGAAGCATCAATCAAAATAATTTCCCCCTGGACCTATGCCATCTTTGAGGATGCTATGTGGAAGGTATTTTTGATACAAAAGGAAGGAGTGAATCTGGGTCTTGAAGACATCCTTGTTGTAGGAGGGAAGAAACAGAGGCCGGCAAATCATTCCGCAGCCGAGCTGTTAAACTCACGAACGAACCATAGAAACGACCCGTTTTCATGTGACAAATGCGCGCGAATTATAATAATAACTAAAAATAATCTCTAGGATAAGCCTGTAATAAGTAGAATCACCAAAATGCAAATGTACCGGTATGCAAAACGTATTTTGCTGAAATTTTACTAGTGGGTTTTTATCTTTCTTTTCATAATCGTCAATTATTATGGAAGCAAGTGGGTCAGCCTTTAGCCTCTTCGTTACGACGCTTTTGTAAAGCATGATGCCGGGAATAGAAATTAAGCGGTGTGAAAATTAATGGAATTCTCTTTCTCCCTCCGTCTCGTTATTCCACTTCTGAATACCTCTCTCGCCACCTGCAGCGAGATCCCTAATAGAATATCTTCTTGGCGAAGAGAAGTAGTTAGGACCGTGGTACGTATGAGCTCCTGTTATAGAAGGAACTGTATTAGGTAGCTACCTCCTAGACAGTAAGTAGGTATGCGGTAGGTACTAGACCTAGGTAGGAATAGAACCGTCGTGGTAGATTGTAGGAGTTGCTCCGCGGGGAGAAGGAACCGGAGCGTTGCGGCGTGTAGGGGCAGGCACATTGCACGATGCAAAACTTGAATTACATCTAGGATCTTCGTTAAAACTTTTACATCGACCAAAATATTTACTTGGGAACTTAAAAATAATAGGTTGACGTATATTGTTGGCCGTGGTTATCTTAAATACATTATAATACGTGCTTATTCAAGTAAGTTCCACCAGGTAGTGAGAACTTACAAGAATTAAATATAGTTAAATTCCGAAATATTGAATAACTCAATTTTTACATTCGGTTTAGGTGAGTATTTTGCCAGAAATCAAAAATTTAGTTTTTAATTAAACCAGCCGCGCAGCCGTTCCCCTTAAGGTCTCGAGGAATAATTATTGCTGTTTTATCGGTTTCTCACATCTTCAATATGGGAGGCGGGTATGTGGTTTTACTGTCAAATATTCGTGAAAAAGGGCCAGTAAAGTCATAAAAAATGATAACTTTACTTCAATAAATGCAATGATTTTATGTACAAGTCGTAAAAAATATTATAAGTAAAGCAAATAATAAAGTGCAGTTGGATCGGTCATTGGGACCACAGTGCGGCGCGGCTACTCCGCTCTTTGAGTTCGATCGTGGTTGGAAGGATTCGGGCGACATTGTCACCCCCCCCGTCCTACTTCACGCGTTGGAACAATATTTTACACTGATTTTGCAAGGAACGTACACTCTATTCATATGGTCTTTGGTGACATTTTTGTGTCACTAGACATTTAGTCGAGTACCCGCCCAACCCTCCACCTCAACCCTTCTCGTCCAATACACATTGATTAAAGAAAAAAAACATTATTTTAATAACTAAAAATAAAAATTATTATCCCTGGAGGCCAAAATTTCATTAACATTTTTTACTGCAAATAACGTCAGATATCACTGGTTAAAGTATGTCAGGCACGTCCCACATATATATTCCCTGTATATATATATATATATATGTTCATCTACAGAAGTTTTTACATTATGATACTGTGATGCACTTATTAGAAATCACCATTTAGAATCAAGGCATTGCATTGCTTGAAATTCATTTACTAGTTTCTTAACCAGATCTCAATATGTTAGTCTTTTTCTACAACATTCCGTTTTCCTCCCTCTCACTCAATTTCTTCTCTCTTACTTTATACCTAAAAATGGGGTTGACATAGTCCTACTTACTCTGGGCAGTTGGAATTGCTGTTGGTCAAAAAAAACTAATTTCGAATTAATCATAGTTGAAGATTACACACACGCATGTTAAATTTCCGCAAAATGTGTTTTCGAATCCAAAGCTTAGAAAATGCTAGTAAAACTTAATTTACTATTGTAAGTATATTTTGTAAAGCATATGCCAACTGTGATAATAGTAAATCCTAGTATCCTATCTTTTTGTCAGCCTTCCTATTGATATAAGAATAAAAAAGCGAATTCAATTTCGCAAAGAGCCAAGGTATTATAAACGATCTACTTTAAACACTGTGAACTGGAAAACTTACTGGCATAATTGAGAAAGAATATGGGTAAAATTCAGAAGCTGAACGTATTAACTTTTATAAGGATGAAAGCGCAAAGTTACTCGGTAAACGTTTTGCATATATTTTTTAGAAAAATATTTTTCTTCACACTGAATTAAATATGTCCGGAAAAGTTGTAGAAAACTGTTTACAAAATTTCTATCCGTCCATATATTGTGTTGAATTTTTGAACACATACTTTCACGGTTATTAAAAATAACCTTCTTTTCAGAATTTTGTAAAAAAAACTGTACGTAGCATCAATGAGGGTTTTCTGAAGGTGTAAGTAAAATATGCAGTGTGAAAATGTACTTTTGAAATAGTGAGACTCAGCAACATTTTTTTCCAATTATTGAACATTTTACAATATTACGATTTTCCTTCGTTTTTTGAAGACAGAGGGTTATCCATTTTAATAGTCTACCTTTGTACAAAAAATTACGTTTTTATTTCAGGTCGCTTGTAAAATTATTAATTTCTTACACCTGAAAAAGTAATCTGAAAAATACAAACGTTTTGCTTTGTCGAATCGCAAGAAACCACAAAAAAGTGAAATCAAACCGTTGTTGTTCAGTATGTATGTATAACCAATATCAATTTTCAATATTTTAAATTTTGTAAATCGTACCTAAATTAAATTAAAATAAAATGCGAGAATTCTTATTAAAAGTATTCCCACGAGATCTTTTCCATTCTGGTTTTGATTCTACCACAGTTTTTTTAAGGATAGAATATTTTGTCTTTCAATATTTGAGTCGGAAAAGAATATTGCTCGATGAAGCATTTTCTTTTAATATTTTCATACTGTTACGATACCAGAAAAAAGCTCTCAATATTAACTTTTATCAATAACAGAATGTCTACATGTACTTATACATCCATAATAATATATATACAAAATACATGTCAGATAAAATAATATTTAATGAGACTTCTAAAAATACATGTGTGTTTTCAAATCTCGCTTTGTTAAAAT
The DNA here is from genome assembly GCA_022606495.2 of Halesus radiatus. NCBI lineage: Eukaryota > Metazoa > Arthropoda > Insecta > Trichoptera > Limnephilidae > Halesus > Halesus radiatus. Next base: position 205,192 of record JAHDVE020005647.1, read on the forward strand.
GAGAAATATTCATGTTCAGATGGTGTGCAGTAAACTTTTAATTGGACATCTGATTCGTGAATACTGTTATATCATGCACTCGCACAAGTCATGCTGGAAAAGAGTTATACACTTTGATCAACTTTCATGAAAAGTCCGTTCAATGAACAAAGTTCAATATTTTGCAAGAACAGAAAAGAAAATACCTGTGGGGTAGCGGGGAAAAACTTAATCTAGGAAATACGGAGAATGAGTCCATGCGAAGAAAAGTTCTACCATAATCATGACACAGAGGCGGAGCAAGACACACCGGTGCGAGACTGATTGAGGCTTTAGGTCTACAACCCGTCTTGTATCAAGGAAAATAAATATGTGTTTTCTTACAAAAATATGCTGTTATGAAACAATTTAGAAAAGCTCCCAAGCAAAGAATATCCACACGTTTTATTTTGCTCAAAAACCTTTTAGAAGCTATATTTTATGAACGGCAGTTTATAACGTTGCTAATTTATTGTACTACTTGGATTTCCTGTGTGTTTTTTTCTCCTAGATTACTACACTCTTTTTTTAAACCTCTTCACTATCAACAGAAATTATGACTTACAATGGAAATGATGTTGCGAGCTCAAATGATTTATTAAATCATAAACACAGTTTACAGTTCCATAATAATGATAAAAAAATGGGTAACGTTAACTGAACCACCCATAATCATTTACATTAGAAGATAGAAAATACATATTCAATTAATCCCATATAATAGTTAATATTTGCCTTAACTATAAAATATAAAACAGCCACAGTCAACCCAAACGAGTGCCTACGTACGTGCCATTTTGAAACAATAACAATAGCTTTTATTATAACGTGGGGAGGCGAGAACAATAATTTAACGGCGTAATTTTATTACTCCTCACATGATTTTGTGTTTGCGCGGTGTGTTATCCATTAGAGTAAGTGCATTTGCACATGGTGTCCCGCCAGAACTTTCATTTCACTGCAATATGCAATGGCTGCCGCTAGATGGGATGGGATGTGTCGCCTGAAAACTGTCGCATTATCGTGAAAACCAACACCAGCGTACGCCCATCGTCCGTCGCCCGTCTCCTGTTTTATGTTATTCTAGAGCAGATCCATGAAAAATCACTGAATATTATAATTGTACAATATGTGATGATTAAAGTTACATATAAAATCATTGTAAGTTTCTTTGTTTGTTTGTCCGCGATTTTCTCGAAAAACACAGGATCGGTTTCGCTGAAAATAGCACAGTTTATTTTTATTAGTGCCGAAAAGGTTTAGAGTGTAGTTTGAATGAAATCCAATATGTTAAACTGTTGCTATAACGTTTTAAAATTAGTATGAAAAATAAAAGAAGAAGGTTCTTTGGGTAGAAAATTTTCTAAATGGAAAACACGATATTTAAAAAAAAAATAAACGTTTGGAATGAAATAAAATATTCAAATAAATGTTTCTTTATATGGAGATAGTTACTTTCGCTGTCAATTCAATTATGGAACCCTAATGACAAGTGAATAATCCCGAGCAAGACCGGGTACACATCAGCTGGTAAAATTATAAATATAACCATTACACCACCAATTATTTAATAACGGCGGTGTAAAATTCATTATACTCACTATTTAGAAATAGAATGACACGTACACGCATCACATCACATCCGAAATGTTATTGCTTGATAATAATTATGCCGGTGGAGGACGTGACAGTTAAAGTTCACGTTATTTTAAAATGGAATGAATGCGATGGCTTTCTTTGCCCCATTTTGAAGACACAGGTTTGATTGAAAATATTATTATGCACAAAAGCAAACAATCTCCATTGTTGAAGTTGAGTAATTCATAAACTCGCTTTAATGTTTCTTGGAAAGGACGTGCATTGATAAATTGACAAAGGCACGAGAGACGTGATATTTATACATTACTCGGATAAGACGAAACTGAGTGTCCCCGTAACAATATTGCAATAAAGATAGGATGAATTTACAAAACAAAGCGCGTGATAAATTATCTTTGATTTTTTCAGAAAATAGGAAAAATGATCTTGCATATTATGTAACTAACTAACCATCGCGTGGTTTCTCCGCAGGGGTGGGCAGAGAGTAAGGACCACCAAACAACTCGATCTTGACATAAATTTCTTGCTTTCACATTCATACATCTTCTCATACTTTTTCTTTTGTTATTCCGACTTCTGACATGGCCCGACTCAAGTATTTAATTCAATTGATCGTGCCATGTCTTTCTCTGGCGTTCCGGGCTTCTTCTTACATTCACCTTCGCGTCACATATTCTATTTACACTCCTTTCTTCTTTCATTCGCTCTACATGCCCAAACCATCTAAGCGTCCTTTTTTTAATCATACTCATTACACTTACATCAGCCTTGCATTCTTTACGAATCTAAACATTTTTCATAGGATCATACATGGTTTTACCACACATTTGCATCAGAGATCTCATTTCTACAGCATTCACTCTACTTTCATCTCACCTTTGCCAGTTCTATGCCTCTCTGCCACACATCAGGATTGGTATCAGCACTTCATTGTAGAGTCTCGATTCTATGTCTGTTATGTAAATTACTGTATATTTATTAAAAGATAGAAAAATATTCCCGGTCTACGAAAAACCTGACAATATTTTAAAATCTCCCACTACCAGCACAATTAGCAGAAGATGTTGCTTGTGTCGTGATGGAAGACTTAGCTAACCGAGGAATTGAACTCACGACGTCTGGGTGAACTCCGACGCCATGCTAACGCAGTCACTGACCGGCATGTGTTATACCTATATTGTAATTTTTGTGTGTTTAAACGAAATACTTAACTTGTATTTTTTTGCTGGAGTTGATAATAACATTATTAAATTTGATAAAAAAAAATTAAATGGAGTGCAATTAAAAACAACGAAAAAACTTGTAAAGATTCATCCCACATATTAACGATTTTAGTAGCGTAACGGTTTCACGCATTTGACTTCGAGTAAGTTGCGGATTCGATGATCATCGCAGAACAAAACATATATTTTTTTAAATTTCATGTACATTCCGTGATTACGATTTATTTTATTTTTTATTATTTTATTTCACAGTCAATTTTAATAAAAAACAATACTTAATTTTAATATAGATTGCGTATAAAGTAATGCCAAGTAATAATAATGTGTGCTGTAAATTATTTATAGATTATAGCGTTTCGTGAACAACTCACTAGAAGAACCTGTGTTGTGCTGTGAATTGACTATATCGTTATGTTAAAGAATATTATAGCATTATAAGAAAACTAAAAAAAATACAGATAATAATTATGTTTAATGTAAATGTTGTTGTGGTGGAGAATAATTTCTGTACCTTTTGTTTTTATCCAGACCGAAATAATATTTTCTATTATACGTGTTGGTGCATTCTCTGTGGGTTGATTATATAGTTGAACTTTACAAATATGCCGGCCTCCATTTGACGGCCTCCATGGTCGAGGGGTAAGGCTCTCGACTACGAATCCGAAGGTCGCGGGTTCAAATCCCGGCGTGCGCAAGTAAATTTTATTTAATTAATTTGTGTTGTTTCACAAGTAATTCATTTTAAAAATAATATATAATATATTTGCGCACGTTCCAGAGTGGAAGATACTCTCAGTATCGCCCTGGTGAAAGACCACCATTCAGAATTGAAACGTTGCTTGAAATGGCTTTTAGTCGTGTTTGGTGACCAGATCTGAATAGCCAGGTATTTCCCCTTATCCCCACCTTCCTCTCTCCCCTTCTCCTTCCCCTCCCCAATACCTTCAGCCTCACAACATTCCCCAATCGGGAATGCCATAGTCTCACTGGCTCCAGACGGTTGGGAGCAGTTGGGACTCTTGTGAGGTATTCATATAAAAAAAAAAAAAAAAATGCGGAAAAGGTATCTACTTGACTCAATTAACAATTTAAAACGACTTGCTTTTGTTTATTTGTGATTTACGCAATGTATATATATATATATGGACATGATGCAGTTTATATTGCTTCACAAAAAATAAAGTATTTTTTCGAATTGATAGGAATATACACATAAAACTACTAAAACTATCGTGATTGTCATTTTGATATCGTCCTTTATTGTGTCACACACGATGAACTGCTGGATTAATTATTTTATCGAAGCAACCAATCCAGCGAAACCAATCAGATAATTTAAAACAAATCGTTTGAAATTTAATTAGTAGTCAAACTACCCACGTTATAAGCTTTTTTAATTAATCCGCAAACGCCAATCATGTGTGTGTTTGTACCGTAACATGGGGTGAAATCCCTAAAGCGGCTCTGATGAAGGTGTCACATGAAATATCATTGAGAAATCTTTGAAGAAAGAGAAATAAGTAAAGAATACGGGAAATATTTGAAAAGAGCCTCGTATGTGAATGGAGCTGATTCTCAGAAACAGTAAGTAGGCGTTGGTGTGGCGTGTAAATAGCCACATTGAATTAATGGGCTTTATGCCCCGTTATTAATTTATGATAATATAAAAAAAAACAACATTGATATTCTCTCTCTAGAAACAACCATAAGAATAGCCCACATATAAAGGAAAATCACCACTAACCTGAGCAGCGATCTCCTTTGCATCCAGCTGGTCCACTTCTCAAGATCACAATTGTTTAGTCTTTTAAATTATAAGATTCACAGCACAGATTTAATTCAAATTCACATAAATTCTCTGTTTTTTCATACGGCAACAAGGCAATAATGTTGAAAAGAGAAATACATGTTTTTTTCATAAGATGGAGTACAATATTAATGAGTTTTTATTCTGACCGCCAATCGTCAGCAAAATGGCACGTTTCTGACCTGTGCTGTGCAGTTTGAAAATACCAAATAAATTAGGGCGCATTCCAGAGGATAGAAGCTGAATCCGGTAATTTTCGAGAGACAATATGTACTAAAATGTTGTTTGTAAAAAAAATATAAATATTATTCTAACAATATTAAATATGACTATAATTTATAAAAATCAAAATGATTTTGTACTCAACCAGGCGTTATGAATAATATTAAGAAAGGGACGCTTAGATGGGTTGTGAATGTAGAGCGGATTAAGGAAGAGATGAGTCTAAGGAGAATATATGGCGGGAATGTGAATTGTAAAAGTAGTTGGGGATGTCCGAGGAATACAAGGACACCCCAATTCTTAATTTGATAATACCTCCGAATTTTAAATTTTTTTAAATTGTTAGGTATCGGGGTGCCATTGTAATAAGCTTAGAAATCAAAGTCATTCCACTTCGACATGTGACTTTAATTTAGCATATTTCAGATTTTGTGACTTCCTTAACATATATATATATATATATTGTTTTTAAAATATTAGGATAGTTTAAATGTGTGCAATAAATATGGCATATTTTCCGACACAAATGTTTTTGTAAAAAACTTATGAAGTTTCAAAGTTTCAGTTTAATCAGTCACTTCATTTTATGTAATGGATGCGATGGAATGATTGAGTTAAGTACGGGTTTTATAAACCATTCAATTCATTTAAATATTTATCTTTCTGAAACCAAATAATTATGATTTATAAACATAAGCATGTGCTTTGAAAAAATTACATTTCATAGACGGCTTCACCTGTGCTTTTTACCATTTATATCTATCTACCAAGGAAAACGTTTTTTCTTCATCCTGTGTCCCCGGTGAACAATCCCGGTGCATAATTTATTTATTATTTTTATAAACAATAATTATTAATCTAAAACACTCATCCAAATTGAAAAACCTTCCGAGCAAAGATAAATGTCGCCGGCAGGACTCGAACCCGCACCCTTCTAATGTCCGGTCAGATGCTCTACCGTTGAGCTACGTCGGCTTATCTCAAACCCGCCAAGTTAATCAATATATACTAGTGTTCCATTCAATAATTACTGTTTTTATTATATTTTCACCTGTAAACAACCAACTTTATTAGTATGAGAAAGGCTTGTAACGGCTAAATCCCTCAAAATAGATGGCGTCGAGACAAATTATGTCTACATTTTATTGGTGAAAATTGCTTTTGACTTGTCAAATATTTATTAATTGATAAACTAAAGTTCTTTAAAACTTAAGACAAGATTTTTGTGCGTAGTGCAAAGGGTAACAATTATTATTTTTATAAACAATAATTATTAATCTAAAACACTCATCCAAATTGAAAAAACCTTCCGAGCAAAGATAAATGTCGCCAGCAGGACTCGAACCCGCACCCTTCTAATGTCCGGTCAGATGCTCTACCGTTGAGCTACGTCGGCTTATCGCAAACCCGCCAAGTTAATCAATATATACTAGTGTTCCATTCAATAATTACTGTTTTATTATATTTTCACCTGTAAACAACCAACTTTATTAGTATGATAAGCCGACGTAGCTCAACGGTAGAGAATCTGACCGGACATCAGAAGGGTGCAGGTTCGAGTCCTGTCGGCGACATTTATCTTTGCTCGGAAAGGTTTTTTTCAATTTGGATGAGTGTTTCAGGCTAATAATAATTGTTTATAAAAATAATTGTTACCCTTTGCGCTATGCACAAAAATCTTGTCTTAAGTTTTTAAGAACTTTAGTTTATCAATTCATAATTTATTTGTTTACCCTTGTAGGTTTGTAGTTACTTACCGAAGAAAAATCTTTTACAAACAATGTTTTTGGAAGGTCAAAGTCAAAGGAAGGTCAACAAGGTGGTAACGAGATTGTCAGTTGAAAATGTTTATCTAGGAGTTTGCCTACAGCAGTGGCGTGCATCGCTCTATATAAAGACCGATGTAGTTAGCTGTAGTTTTTTCGATTGTAATTACATAAAATTAAACATCTTGGCTGTCTTGAAAACTGTGTTTTATAGACCGATATGGGGTACATTTTTCGGAAACTTGCGCGTTGTATCCCAATTGAGCTAAAAGTTCTATCTTAAGGGAGTACTTTTATCATGCATGGAACAGGGCAGGTTGCACTGAAAAGTTGAAATTATTTAAGTTGATACATGGGGTAGAATAGTAGAGACCTAAAAATCTAATAGATTTGTAATAATAATATCATTTTTGTAGAAGTTTTATTTTTTAACTTTTATATTATTTTTAAGCTCAATTTTCTTAGGTTATGGAGAGCTTTTCAGCCCCCAAATACTACACGCCACTGGCCTACAGAAGGTATCTACTCGTTTCGTGAGTTTTAAGCAGGATATAGACAAAATACAAAAATAAAAACAAAAAGGCGAAAAAAAATCATACCATATATTTTTTTTCATGATAAAAGCAAAAAAAAACAGTGAATAATCAATCAAAACACAATGTCTTTTTGAGACCAATGAAATAGTTGAATTGTAGAATTAGTTAAGCTGGTCATCCCCTCGCACTCTGGCGACGTTTGTTTAAACGCCCTTCCTTTTAAGCCGGCGAATTAACTGTGTAGCTTTTGGGGATGTTTTTCAGCGGCAGAACCTTTGTTAGGGCGGTAATGAAGGGCGCCCAGCCGCCCGCACTCGTCCGGCGTCCGGCGTCCAGAGGAATTACTAAGGCTGTATTTTTACGTTGTGGTCACACTCGCACACAGCTATGTAAATATCGAGGTAATCGCTCCTTTGACATTGTATTTGATAAATACAATAAGGCCTTTAATCCAATATGTGTGATTGTAGGTTTTGTTACGTTTATGTAGATCGATTTTTTTTTTAAATATATTCTAAATGAGGCGATAAATTTAGTTCCAAATGCTAATGGATCATGTAATATGGTACACCTATGTTTATACTTTTCATACCGAGAGAAAATTGACTTATCTGACTTATTAAATTTCTATCACGCCATTTCCCGCAGAGGTGGCCAAAAATCATTGTACGCCACGTGCTTCGGTGTTAGCATGTAATCCTTGCTAGATTCGTATTATCGGATGGGGGAATTCTAACGATAATATCCTTAATTCACTTATTAAAACACAAAAAGCCACCATGAAAATTATACTTAAAATCCCCGTAAAACCTAGCACTGATAAAATCTTTAACAATATTAACATTATGTCAACAAAATAATTATAGTCTAAAACAATATTATTTTTAATTCATCAGTACAAAAATTAATAAATAACAACAAATACACATTAGAAACAAGATCTCAGAATCAAAAACGCATCCAACAAGGAACCACAAACACAACATTTGGACATAAAACTTCTCATGCTAAGGCACTACAACAAAATTACACTATCCTTCAAAAATCACAACAACAATAATACATTTAAAATTTTAAAAAGCTAGATACATTACATAGGGAGATCTGAAATAGATAATATATTAACACCAAATTACCGAAACAACTCAACTGCACTTAAAACACCTCACCAGTAATCACTTCAATTTAATATAATTAAATTTCGTATTTAGTAAATGAAATCCTCAGCACGGAAAATCCCAGTGAGGATATCATTATTTGTTATATTGTTATAAAAGAATAAGATAATAAAACGTTATTATTATTACTATTCACGTTCTTGAGAATTGTTATTCCGGGTCTTGAGATAATTCAAGTATTTTAATTCATTATGACGCCATGTTTTCCAAGAACGTCGCCGATTTCTTCTTCTATCCCCACGTGCGTCTTATATTCTCCTGCCTGCTTCTTTTATTTATTCATCCGTCACTAATGCCTAAATTATCTAAACGTCTCTTTCTTAAACACGGTTGTTCTGTATGAAAATGATTTATCACTATGATGCCTATTGAACATTTTTAATGAACATAAATATTTTGCATGCTGAAATACCGTTATGGGTTTAATTGCGTCAATGAAACCCATATTGGCATCTAGTCTATTCTGTACGTTCAAGTTTGACAGTCCTTAAATGGAAAGTCCTCCTAGTTGGACAGTCAAAGCATTTTTTAAACTATTACATGTGTAATTTGGTATTTACGTGTTTGGGAGAATAAGACAATTTTCTGACGTCAAAATACAAGTTTCAAGTTAACCATTTGACCTTTTACTCGTCAAAATTGTAAATTGTGTCATTATCACATGTTCACATCTTAATTTCTAAGTTCAGCCGCCAAAACATGAGCAGACAAATTAATGCATAACTTGATAATCTTCTCGCGGAACGTATTCCATGTTTCGGAAAGTGGTGTAATTCTATCAGCACATTATCAACTATCAAAATATCTCCTCTGTACAGACCTCATATACTTGTATAGGTAGGAACTCCTGCGTGTGGTACCCCACAATAAGATTAATTTCAATGTAGTGGAACAACCTTTCTACCAATAATTCAAAACATGAATATCTCGACGTGAATAATTGAAGAATTAGATTCTCTCGTCCTCCGGAGCATGTTGGTTTATGGCTGTCATCTTGCTACGTGATATGATGTGCCCTGTTCAAACATTTCATACTCAGCCAAGCAATTATATTGTGTTTCTTTACTTTTTATAACGTCTCTTTAAGTGTATTTAATTAGTTACACGGCCTCGCTCATCTTTCAGTATTATTTTCTAACTTCCTTTAATAACGATAATAATATTTGGTTAATTTGTATACCGCCTTTTCGGTGAAAGATCACCGCGAGGGCGCTGTACAAAAAACAATTCTTATAATATTTATTAACAACTTATAATTTATGGCTGACAGTTTGCACCGCCAGCTCATTAATCTATAATACTATGACCGGTCAGTGGCTGAGTTGGCATCGCGTTTGGGTCTCACCCAGGCGTGGTGAGTTCAATTCCTCGGCTGGCTAAGTCCTCCCTTACGACACAAGCAACATCTTCCGCTTACTGTGATGGTAGTAGGAGATTTTCAAATATTGTCAGGTTATTCGTAACCAGGGAATATTTGTCTTTCTTTATTAAAAAAAAAGAAAAAAAAGAATACTATAATATATATTAAGTACAATGCATTTCACTAATGAGCTTGATAAAACTAACTAAGTAACTAACCATCACGCCGTTTCGATGCAGGGGTAGGCAGAGAAGACGAACCGCCAAACAACTCGATCTTGGCATACATTTCTTGCCTCATTCACATTCACACATCGTCTCATACATTCTATTATATTATTACAACTTCTGACATGGCCGGACTCAAGTATTTGATTCACTTGATAGTGCCATGTCTTCCTCGGGCGTCCCCGGCTTCTTCTTCCATTCACATTCGTTTGAGCTTGATGCTGCCTAAAAATGTACCTAAATTGAATTCAAATGTGCTTTATATTGAACGACTAAAAAAATGTGACTTCTTGTTATATTTTCAACAGAAACGATGGTTTTTAATAGCTCATATATTGGTAAAAATTTTGTTTATTTATTATTTTTGTCGTATTTACACTTTTCTTACTTCTACTTTAATGGCACATGTTGTGCCGTAATACATTAATAAATTAAATGAAGGCTTAAAATAATTTCGTCGATATGAGAAATTCTAAACAAAACAAAATTTGTAGAAATTTCATGATTGTGCGAGAGTACATAAACACACAAAGAAAACACGTTTTCGGGGTTATTGTTGAGTTATCTCCACATTTTCAAAGAGTGATCCTTCATTACATCAATATTAATATATTACATAAATTATCACCAGTTTCTATTACTTATGTATTTTTTTTAATATTATGTTACATTATAAATAAACATGATTTTGGTTACATGTTTTTCAGTAACTAATTAATTTCTTATTCTTATCCCGTATAACACCGCAACTACCACGATAAAATATATAAGAGTATAACTGTAAGATGTAATCGAGGTGGGGTGGTTTGTTTACTATGTTCTCACTCACTGATTAGTTGTCCAAAGAAGCGCCGCAGGGGATTGTGTTTAGGGACTGCAAAAGCAGGAAGAATCCGAAAGTGGAAACACGGTGATAACTCATTAAAAAAATGTAGGTCAACTCATTAATTCTTACCACCGTCCAGTCATAAAAATTTATTTCAATTGAAATGAGAATATCCTTAGTAACACCCTGATCGAGGAGCTTCTAGATCCTAAAATATTTGAATTTCGAAATACCATTCATTTACACATATTTTTCAAATGAAAACTGAATGGTCTGACTTATTTCATTCCTATTTCGGAATTTAATTTTGAATTCCGATTACCGTTCAGTTAATCATAGATTCTCACATAAAATCAGAGCAACCTTCATTTGTCAGATTTAATTATAGAATTTTCAAAGATAATTAGATTTTTCAGATTATTGCGCTAGGAACGAGAGAGATTTAGATTTATATTGGATGTGGGAATAGGGTTAGGGATGGGGCGGGTTCGAAATTGAAGACGATTTGTGTAGGTTAACAAGCCCCGGGCGGCAGCACTGCGGTGTTCCGACATTTTATGAATATTCGATACTCAGATTTGTAAAGCCAGCATCGGGGGACCAGGATCCGACAGTCAACATCATCTCCTGGTTATCCTGGCTTAGCTTTGTGGAAGCGCTCGCAATTCTGGCGTTATACACGCAAGCAAGCGATTATTATATCGATACAAAAGGAATTTAATCTAAAGGGAATTATTAACACGGGTGACCACTACTTATACAGCTAGGTTCTTTACATATTCATAGAACACACACTTGCATAGTAACCATAGAATAAAGAATACACACTAGAAGTACCTTCCACGTAGGTTAAATGGAAGTCTGCGTGCTTTTGACATAGTTCCTTTTGGTTCTAGCCCCGGGAGAGCCAATGAGGTTACAGCGCTCTGTCTCTCTTACATTACCGGCATTATATATTGCCTTTCTATTTGATTGAAATGAAATGACGGTTAAATAATTTTCTTAATCATAAATTTAAAGCCCGAATGGCCGGACTTTTGGATCACGAAACACACCCACATCGCATTTCTTGTATTCTTCTTTATTCATCATTTGTAGGGAAATTTCACAAAGTAAACCATCCACAATATTTACATAAATATAAACAAATCCTTCAAAAGATTTCATACTCTCAGTATCGCCCTGGTTTAAGACCATTATTCAGAATTGAAACGTTGCTTGAAATAGCTTTAGTCATGTTTGGTGATCAGTCTGACGACTCGGGTACTTTCCAACCTTCCTCTTTTACATCTCTTACCCTTCCCAACTCTCGTTAGCCTCGCAAAATACCCCAAATGAGGCTATTTATATAATTTCACCGGTAAGAAGTGCCTATGTTTGCCACTGTGTTTTATTGGCAGGACAACTAACTGACTTTTCGAGTTGAACCCTCTCATCGAAAGAGGATTAAGGTTTAAAAGAGGGATTCGAAGTTTATTGGAGCCCTATAAAGAAGTGCGAAAAGACCTTGAAAGAAAGAGGAAACGAAGCTCTGTGGGTTTCACCAAGATAACCTTCGCTAAACATAGTTCAAATCTTGTTCAACTTAATTGGAAATTTATTAAAAGTTTTGTGGTAGGTTTTATTCATTTATACTGGGTTTCCTCACGTGAGAACAATCAAGATATAAAACCTCAGTTAACATACAAAAAATACAAATATACAGAAAAAGGATAACCAAAACATAAAATTACAAAAACTCACTAAATGATACCCAATACAACAGAAAAAAAGACACACAAAGAGAGACACAAGTGATACATAATATAATTAGACTAATCATTGTTACATATTTTTAATTAATAGATGGATATTTTTCTGAAACCGTACAAATTATCGATAAAAATGTCTACATTAGCACACTATCTCATTATATAGTCGACACATTTGTGACAGAGGACTAAAGTAGACAATATTAGTTCTGAATGTATTCATGTGGAATGTGCTATGGCGTCTTAGATATTGGGAATTAGGTAAATTTATTTCGAGACTACTAAGAAACAAACAACATTAAATCAATTTAATTTTAAGTGAAATAATGTTGAAGTATTCAAGACGTACATCGTATGATCTAATATGGTCACGTAAACCACATTTAAAAGATAACGTATATTTTTTTTAACAGATTCTACAATGTTTTCATATTTGTAGTAATTCGTAAGGATTCCAAATAGAACTTCCGTATTCCAGTTTACTTCTAATAAGGTGCCGCAAAGGGTCAGAATTGGATGCGGGTCCTCGAATGGTTTACATATTCTGTGAATAAATCCCATCATTTTGAATAGGTTCAGAGTGTTTCATTATATACTTGGAACTGGATACTTAAAATTTGTGGCTGATTAAGAAGTATTACGGAATATTAACTTTTGTCTTGCAACCTCTTCACTTGTTTTATAATCACCCCTTTAAGATCTCTTTGATTTGAATTATTCTCTTTCTCAGAGGTCTAGAAATAATATATGAAAATGAGATAGGTACTCGCGCTTGTAATTTTTTTTTTCTTTTTTATGTAAACAAGGCAGAATTTATTTTCTCTGTTCCGATAAAGAAAGGGTTTTCTTAGATACGGATAAAAGTACGGTCTACTTCCCTTTATTGTGCGAAGAAGACAAACATTATTTCACGTCCTATATATATATATTTAAATTCACCCTCTGTCTCTCATTATTTTTAAAATATGTACAACAGGTAAAGAGTCAACGGATTTAAATATTTACTAACTGAATACAAGTGGTTACATAAATCTATTTAATGGGAATATGAAGTGTCAAATAACCCATTCAAGCTGAATTATGTGTGGTTCAAAATGAAGCATGTCCAAAATATTTGTGTTAGGTTTAACACACACGATACGAAGATATATTCCTACGCAATATGAAGATTCCGACATGCTAATACAAGGGTGAGATGATTTTGTATTTTCTGTTCTCTGTGTCCTTAGTAAATTCAGTCAGAAGGTGCTATGTTTCAAGGCTATTCTGTGATTTAAATTAGTTTGATCTATAGATGACCGCTTCACTTTGGTTAACGTTATCAAGTTTGTGGTTTATCAACTCAAGTTTGGTGACGATAAAGATGACCTGCTTTGCATTACACATTGCTTTGAAGAACGGGCTGGTCTATAACTTGTTCAAAGGGTAGAATTACTCACAAGAAACTTAGCTACCAGGAACTCAATAATAATATCATGGCTTTATGAATATAATACGGTAAAGGTTAACGAAGCATAACATCTGTTTGAATTTCACATCTTAGCTATATGGTTGATGTCTTATATTTGGCGACATAGAGATGATTATTAGGAAATGCAGTTCCAGAACTATGATACTAGAAAAAGCCTTTGAGTAAATTGAAACATTTCGATCTTCACCGCTTTATTGGTTGACATTTATTACAAAATTACAAACTTTAACTTCCCCCAACTCAATGCGGTAAACACAAAGAGAAAAATATCAGTTTCATTAAGATGAAGCCGGCAATTCTTTTGGAATTTGAAAAAAATTGTAAAATGCACAGCAAAACTTCACCTTTTATACGAATCAGTTTTTACAAGAATGCGAGCATAAATAGCGTAAATATAGTGATATTGGTGGACATACAAATTATGATATTGTTTTCCTGCTAAATATTAGGTATCCACGGGTATAGATTCTTCATGTAGAATAATATGTATTTTGATATACATTTTGTTTAAAGTCTAAGATGGCTACAAAGTCAATAGGGTAGGATTGGGAAACAAGTCTATACGTTATTATATTAAAAATATGTTTGTAAAATATTGTCAATAGCATCATGGTACATTAACCTCAAAATTGATAGTATAAATAAGTTTCTAATCGTTTTTTTTTTCTAAATGGATCAACTTCGGTATAAAACATGGTTATATTGGGGAAACAGCAAAGGGTCTCCATGATTGAGTGGTCACAACCCTTTGCTACGAATCCGAAGGTTGTGGGTTCAATTTTATTCGTTTAATTTGTGTTGTTTCACAAATTATTCATTAAAATTAATATGTAGTATATATGTGTTACTTTCCGGAGTGGTAGATGCTTTCGGTATAGCCCTGGTAAAAGACCACCATTCAAAAGCAAAAGATTGCTTTAAATGACAGTATTTGTGACTAGATCTGAATAGCCAGGTACTTCCCCACTCTCCTCTTCTCATCTCCTTGGCTAATAATCAACAAATGAAATGAAATGCTTTTATCCAATAGTATAGGCCCGCCCAACATTCGCACGTGGTTGACATGATCTGCCGGCCTCTGTGTTTCCTCCCTCCTACAACATGGGTCTCTTTAAGACTCTAGTTTACTCCTTTCCATCCTCTAAAAGACCCTCCACACAGCATCCTAAAAGATGATATAGGCCTTGAGGGAAATTATTTCCCTCAGGGCCTCCTGTGTGGAGTTATTATAAGAATTTAAAAAAATATATTTTTTCAAAAAATGCCGATAATCTAATGTAAAGACAGGTCTATTTTAAGCGGAATTATTTATTTTATTATGTGTTAAATATTTTATATCCACATAATAACAGTTTCATATAAAATGGAAAATATTCCGTGCAATTGACAGGAAAGCGTCATTCCAAAACCATTTCCGTGACGTTATCGGTCCAATCTCTTCTCATATGGATCTTACATTACAAGGAAACTGTTCAATTTATCGTCGGACTATTGTAAAACTATACAAAGAAAAGCATTGCAAATTGTACTGAAATTATTACGTTTCCTCTGTTTTAATTTGTTTGACATTGATTGTTTTAATAATGGAGTAAATTTTGAATTTTTATTTTCATGGAGTTAATAAAAATTGATAAACAATATTTTTATTATTACTGCTGAAATCGACTTATTTAATTAATAAACTAACTAATTATCACGTCATTTCTCCGAGAGGTTAAACAGCAACTCAACTTTGTCTTGGTCACACACATCGTCCTATACATACTATTCTGTTAAACCGACACTTGACATGGCCGGACCAAAAATTTGATTCACTCGATCGCGTGTTATTTTCCTCGGGCGTCGCCGACTTCTCATTTCATTCTTTTAACACTATTTTCTTGGTCCATCTACGTATTGAAATTATCTACACGTCCCTTTAAATTTGGTTTTACGGACATACATAGAGTTTTGTCTTATTTTTGGAAATCTTCATTCGTAATGCTACAGTACGGTTGTATCTCTGATACGCCTCAGGAATCTGTTTTCTACAAAGTATGTGTACTTCATATCAGCATATGTAACAAAATAATGACACAAAAGCCACGTCATCTTGTATAAAATAATTAATATTATTTTTAACTCACTTTATCACAGCAAATTTTCTTACATATTTACTTGTGCGCAAACGATAAATCATTTCCTCTTCAGTTCCTTATTGTTTGTCCTTCACAATAAATAACTTCTCGGGAAAAAAATCCCCACCACACAGAGCTTATCCCTCACGTTGTGCTTTCCCGAAAAGCGAAAAAATACATTGAAAAATATGATATATTTCCTTATGAAAATCCATGGAAAGGGAATTATCTTAATCACCATCTCTTTATTTATTAACGCCTTTGGGGAGATTAATTACATCTCAAAAGTAGAACACACCTTCCTGCTGATGGAAAGTGGGTGTGATGCCATTACATTTAATTATGGAGCAATCTTCAGGTGCTGTCATCTCGGAATATTCCTCTGCTTGCCTTTCAAAATGTCAATTAGGAACTACATAGAAGACTTACCTGTTGTTGTCGCATACACAGTTTGATTGACAAATTAATTGCTTTTTATGCAGAGCATTGTGTATGAACGCCATGTACTAAGATGGCTCGTTTAAAACGCACGGACATTTCTTAAATTAGAACAACGTGCAGCCGTAAATTACTTTTATAATGAACGGTTTTAGGCGAAACTTACGTGGTTTCAAAGATAAGAACGTTTTATTTGACGAAAGTCAACAATACCGCACTCTTACATCAACACAATAATAGGTATAACTTTATATCTGAATCTTTTGTTTTAAACTTCATCTTATATCCGAGAATATCGAATCGAATGTGCGTGCAGAAGCCCAGAATAACTGATTTTAAAGCCACGAGGTCCGGCGTCTTCCTCTTGTAACGCTTCCATTAATTTCCTTCTGAATAATTGTTTGCGCAGCCTATCCCTACTACGTAAATCCTATGCCTGTTTATTTGTGTTTTGATGTATAACTGGTTGATGTACTGTACTGAGCTTTAAAAACAAATATACAGTTGCTTTTGTAATTTCTTTCTAATTTTTATATATTTTGCTCGGGTACAATAATTGATTTGACAGCGAAAATAACTAATATTCATTTAAATATTTTATTTCATTTTAAACGTTTATTTTTTCAAAATATTTCTAAATCGTAAAGTTCTTAAGTAGGTACCTACTCGTGTTTTCTATTTTTAAAATATTCTACCCAAAAAAACATTCTTCTTTTGAATATGCAATCTGTGGCTAACCAGAGTGTTATATCTATGGGCTAACCTAAATAAAACATGGCAGGTTCAATGTTTTTCATACTGATTTTCAAACGTCATGGCAACAGTTTTGAATATTGGATTTCATTCAAACTACTTTCTAAACCTTCCCGGTACTAATAAAAATAAACTGTGCTATTTTCAGAGAAAACGGTCCAATGCTTTTCGAGAACATCGAGGACAAACAAACAAACTTACATTGATTTTTATATATATAGATAAATCTGTTAAGTCTTTATTTCACAAGAGTGAAATACTCTTCGCGGAAATCAAATAATTACATTTCAAGATTTTACAAAGGGGATGTTTTATTTCATCTTCAACTAGAATAACAAGAACAAATGTGTGGGTAGTACCTACAAATATCGTATATTTTTTGTCTATTTAAAATGTACGTGGCTAATATTAAAACAGATTCGTTCAAATTCAGTTACATTAAATCTAAGAAATGTGTAAGGCTATCACATTACCTACCTATATTTAATTTTTATTATATTTCTTCAATTGTTTTCTCAAGTATTCTGTTTACAATTCCGTGGAATATTAAACGTGGCGCATTTGACGCAACAGGATAAAATAATTCTTTTCCAGTCCAAATATCTTTGCTCCCTTCCAAGATTTATGGAAGATTAATGCTCGGGAGTTGCTATTAGCAACTTGCTAATGTATAAATTCCGCGTGTTTTTGTCCGTATGCCACGTCTACTGCGTATTCATGAGTATATACACCGGCAACTCCAGTTTGTCAGTATCTACTAGCTACTGTTTGTAAGGGTATCTCACTACAAGAACTTCTTGTTAGCAACTATTCTGTCTACCGACTAATTGCGATATTATTCCAGCAAACTCGGAAATAAATCAAACAATTCCACGAAAAATGTGCGGGTCTTGCAATCAAGTACACCGAAACCTTTTTAATAAGTTTAGTAAATAAATAACATATTTCTGTATTTTCGTTATCCAAGAAAACGTATTTTTTTTTTAAATCGCAAATAATTTGTTTTGAGTAGGTCTTCCCGACCTCCCGACCAGCACTCTTGAACGTAATGCTTTAATGGCGGCGTAATAATTAAGTGCGTGTCTCTTGTTAACTTCCCCAGTATTTTATGAAGATTTTTGAATGACGGGAAGTGTCCCGAGAAGGGTTCTTATAATTACAGCGGAGGCATTTGGCAAAGTACCCCCCCGCTGGATAATCAGCTGAAAAAGGCGGGAAAAATATTCCCGGCGAGAAAGTTTTCTTAATTTTCGGTCTTAATGAAAATAAGTTATGACAACGTAATTAAGCATTCCCTGCTGTGTTTCGGGGATGGTTTCAACTCCGCTCCCATGAATAAGTCACAAATGAAGACGTCGGTTTCAGAACTCTTGTTTCCACCATTCATCAAAAAATATCGTTTCTACTGGTGTCTGACTTTTCAACTTGAAACTTTTTCTAGTCTCTCTAGACATTGATATGCCTAAATTATGCCAATCACAAACCTATTGCGAGCGTACGAATTGATAATAAATGACCAAGCGTTACATACAGTACTGAGACATGAATCTTCAAAGCCGTGGGAGAACAAATTGTATTTTTTTTTGTAAGAAGTGACTCTAACGCATACAATATTTAATATTTAAACCCACATTATGCGAGGCAAAAGGGTCAAATTACTGCTCTAAGAGCAACCGGTTCGTCGAGATAAGAAGTCCCGAAGCAAGGGACCGAGAATTGCTAGAACAGCTTGGTGAGCCTTCATTTAGCTGTTGATAGACAGTGACTGATGATGCTTTTAAAAAAACTAAATAATTGCCAAAATATCCCCGTCAGACGTAATATCTGTAGATGTTTAATTCACATACTACGCGGAAACACTTATAAAGGAATAAAATTCTGTTTCGTAAATCATTTTAAGTGAGGAATCTATTCAAAAGAAAGATTTTTGCTAAAACGGGGATGTTTGCTTCTGTGCATTTCCGAGTAAATCGAACAAACTACTTCAAACCGTAAAATTAAGTTTCAAACAAAATTTTTAAATCCCCGCAAAGTTAGTCGATCTGCAAAACGTGCTGTTTTCAACACGTGGGCGAACAATAGTGCACCATAATTGGATCAAGTTATATTAAAAATATAAGGTAATGCAGTGGTTATTTGAATCAGTTACTTTCATAAATAAAATACCTTAAATTTGCACTGGCAGAGCGGCCATAATCTCTTGGGATGAAAGCTGAGCGTATTATGTGAGCTGTGCTGAGCTAATATTTGTATGTGTGTTTACCGGTTTACTTTGTGAAACCCGATGATATTTAACATGGTTCAGTCCATATTTAAAGTCTAAATTCATTGTCGTATAACTCCAATATGTTGTGGTTTACTTCATAACATCACGAGATAATAATTTATATCAGGGACATACATATACTATTTTAATTCATGAAAGTCATCATTAAAAGCATATTGGAAATAACATAGTACTTCTATTGCCTCGGTAATTTTCTGAACAATGATAAACAATCACACATCGGATATTCCAAATTGAACTGAAAATATGAATATTTGTGTGGCTTAATTACGACTATATAAATTTCCCGTTCATCTGACAGCTTGTTGTTTATCCTTGTTTATTGCTATAGTTAATCCAAATACACGTACTACGAAAGGAAACACATTATAACTGTGAAATAATCCTAACAGTACCAATGCCGAAATAGAATTAGGTATTAACATTGGCTACTAAAACAACAACATTATAAATCCCGTCAACGGCGTTGTCGTCTTGCATTCCTTTGAATCGGATCGGAATCGAATGTGTGTTAGGAGCTTGACATTTATGGGAATAAAAGTTCATATTTTTTAAAAAGCTTTGGTAGACTCAATCAATACTGTAAAACATCGACATTGGAACATTTCTTATTAGGTCAGAGATAAAAAAAAAACTTTGTGCTATGTTTTTCTGAACAACTCTACAAAAAAAAAGTTGTTTGAAATCAGAAATTCGAAGATTTTTCATGATATAATGATCAACTCTTCCTTGTTGGTGCTCTCAACTGATTTGACACGTCTTTAATTATTGCAATATCTCAACAGAAACAGTAAACACAACAGAGTTCATATTTGGGGTGATCCTCAGGAATACATTTATATAATGGATAAAATAATCAAAATTGTTAAAAAATCGGAAAATAAATAGTTAATCATACACAAATGTCTGCGTGCGTTGATAACTTGCCAAATAGTGCGGTAGTGAGCGAGGGGGGTACGGGGTTTACGTATTGACGGGCTATTGGACGTATCATGTTTGTAGCGACTTTCAGCACTCACGTACAATATTTTACTATATATTTATATATATTTATGTACATAACGTACTATTAATAAATGATAAACTACCCATTTTTATTCAACTTAAAAAATACAAAACCTTAAATGTGTACCCAATACATTGAGTGTACAGTACTGGAGCTTGATAGGTTTTTATAAAATCTTAAGGAAAGGGTTATTGATTAAAAAAATGGCATTCAAAAAAAGTAAATCTTGATAATTATATTATTTTTATTTTAAATAGAATAAGCCGTGTTTAGTGATACAATTTGAACAGCCAGGCGATTTCTAACCTCTCCACTCCCTTCATCAATAGTTCAACAGACTCCGGAGAGCTAAAACTTTTGTGAGATAATCACATAAACATGGAGAGATATAATATTGCAATCGTGTTTTCCTTCTCATACGACTAC
This sequence comes from Halesus radiatus, assembly GCA_022606495.2. Taxonomy (NCBI): domain Eukaryota; kingdom Metazoa; phylum Arthropoda; class Insecta; order Trichoptera; family Limnephilidae; genus Halesus; species Halesus radiatus. Next base: position 226,203 of record JAHDVE020005647.1, read on the forward strand.
AGCAGGAAGCCAGTTGTTTATCAAATTTCCCGCAAAGAAGCCGAGGATTGTGCTTGTGCATCACATTGTTCCGTCGGGCTTTAAAACCAACAAATCAACATTACTTTGAGTAGGGATTTTCCTTTGAAATATTAGAAGAAACCTCCTGCCGGACATACGCCCGCCCGGGGGGATTGGGAGGAAGCTTGCGGAGGCGGAAGCGTTCTTTTTATATTTTATAAATCAATTACTTTTTCGAGAATTTGTATTCTTTTACGGGAATTCTTAGTATGTAACTTTGCCATTTTATTTTGTCCATGAATTATAGTTAAAAATTCACTTTGCCCTTTTATTTTGACGTGAATTCTTATTATGTAACTTCACCCTTCTATTTTGTTCTTAAATTGATGGTGAACTTTTTCATGTAAACTCATGATAGACTTTTACGGTGTGCTTTTTTTTTAAGGAATAAGCACAAGGCACGTTCTAGAGTGGAAGATGCTCCCAGTATATCGCACCGGTGAAAGAAAACTATTCAGAATTGAAACGTTGCTTGAATTTGCTATTGCAGTATTTGGTGACCAGATCTAAATAGTTCCGTACTTCTAAACTAACTCTCATTCCATCTTTTTCCCTTCTCCACTGCCTTCCGCGTCAGAACGTTCCCCAATTGGGGATGTCATAGTCCCACTGATTCCGGACAGTGGGGAGCGGTTGGGACTCTTGTGCGGTATAAATGACGTAGGAGGTTTTTGGAAACCAAAAACAAAAGCATAAAAAAGACCGGTTCACCTTTGTGTTTTAATCTATTATTAATATTTTGTGGAATTACTTAATATTCATTTATTAATAGTGTTTAAACTTTTTGTATTCATATTTAATTAAATGTTATTTAAATTTAGTTTTTTATTTTTATATATTGATATACTATTATGTCATTGGAAACCCATATTGGCATCTACTATGTTCTGTACATACAAGTTTCACTGCACCAAAACGGGAAATCCTCCTAGTTGGACAGTCAAAACATTTTAAAAACTATTGCACGTGTATATTCTGCACTAAATAAATTTATAAAAAATGATGTAATGACATATTGTTTAAATTATAATTGAATTTAACTGGAAAATAAATTAAGAAAAAAAAATCAAAATAAACATATAAATAATTTTTTCTTATGGTTTGGATACAATGCTTTTTATCGTAGTACCTTTCTGGTTGGGATTTTCCATGCTGACGAATAAAACTTGGATTGGTTGAAATTCAAAAGACAGGGTTACTGGCATTTTGTTGAGGGTATCACAAAAACAACACTCACCTATTATGAAAAATATGTATTTCTTGGGTTGGGTGGTGGGTGGTAATGGAAGTGCCTTTTACCAGTCAGATGCTCAGAACAATTATAATTTTATTTGTGTGGGCGAAAGTTCATTACTAAAATGAGTGTCAGACAGAATAAAGCATTGTGAGTGAATCTTCCCTTTCTCGGTTGTTTGTCTTTGCTATCCATTCCAGCTTGCCTAAAAGGATATTTCTTTCTGAGTGAATGATTAAACTTATCTATTTTGGGAGGTTGTCTATATTGTTAAACATTAAAACAATTATATTGCTATAGACTGTATACGAAAAGAAAAGGTTTAGAAAATTAGTTGTGATGGAACACTATTAAAAAAAAATAATAATAATGAAAAAAAAAATAATAAAAAGTGTACTAGCGAGGTACGAGCATGTCAAGAAATTGTTGGTTTTAGTTGAAGCACTTTTATTGTATTTCATGGGTAAGATAAATCAGGAAAGGAAGAATGAAACTTTTTAGTCTTAAATAAAACATTTTAACTTGGTGTGAATAATTCTTTAACAAACTTATAAGTTGATTTGTACGTTATTAGAAATTATATTACCTTTAATAATATTGTTTCATTACAGAGTTACTAGGGAATTAAAAAAAAAAGTTATTTGTTTAATTTATCTGACACAAACGACACTACGGAAAATCATATATCAATCAATTAAATAACAAATCTTGAAGAAATTATCAAATTACATGAAATTTTACTTCAAACAAATGTTTTACAAAAACCGTTTATTTATCTTTTGCACTTTACGTGTATGTTGTAAATGAAAGTTTTTCATACGAGTATATATATTTACAGTTACTCCACACAGGAGGTAATGAGGGGAAAAAAATCCTTAAGGCCTATGTCATCTTTGAGGATACTATGATGAGGATCTTTTGGAGGACAGGAAGGAGTGTGCCTGGCTCTTTAAGAGACCCATTTTGTAGGAGGGAGGAAGCACAGAGGCCAGCAGATCTTTCCACAGCTGGGCTGTTGAACTCATGAACGAGTCATAGAAGCGACCCAGTTGTGTACTATTAAAGTATTTGTACTTTATTCTGGCTTCGATGGAGTCCCCATACCTAAACTGGTCACAATGGAAGACCTGTTGGGGAGATTGCTTCCGTTAAAGAAGATTAGCTAATCATTTAACCCACTTTAGACGTAATCAGACATGATTCGGTCTAAATCTAAATTTCTAAGTGAATCTAAGAATATCAATGTGCGCCGTTTAATTTACACGTATTTTTATCGATTGGTATAAACTTTTTCGAAGAAGACACGCCCGTATCAGATACAATTTGTCTTAAAGCGCAAAAAAATGTGGTGCAATATTTTACTTTAGAAACGACAATGGTTTGGTATGGCGTTAATGAAGCGCAATGATAATCCACTTGTATGCAACCAAATGTGGTTTAATTTAGAAAAGCAATGTTTGCAATTCGCAAGAGTTCTGGTTCTCCCTACAGGGTCGCGGATGCGCTTCACTTTGCGGAGGATGTACTTCTGTTACAGGTGGAGTTCCTATCAGATTTGCTCGTTTCTATTCTCAGTTTAGTATACTGCAAGTGTATAAGTGTGTGCAGTGGGGTGAGGACCATCATGTACACACTGGTCTACTCCATTATCAAGACGATGTTATTCATTTATCCAATAATGGGAAGCCACGTTCCTTTGAGGTGATGCTTTGCTTTATGAAGCTAAACAAATCATAGAATATTGTTTTTTTGAAAAGTTAATCGCAGTCTGTTTTTTTCTAAACGTATTTGAAGCAAACAATTGAACGTAATTATTGCCTTACTTTATAATAGTTAAATAGGTTCTTAATAATTCCAGAGCATAAAATTGACATTGCCACAAAATAATAACTTTGGCGTAGAAATTTAAGACAGAAATACTGTGCTAATTTTGCAAATAACAAACTTATCTTTCGAATAGTTAAGGTTTTTTACTTTGTTAAGATTGAAAATATTAAAATTAATTTGAACCGCATTGATTGAGTAACTATTGCTCAAGTAGTTATTATTTGTAGTTTTATCCAACAATGCTAAAACAAACACAAAGCTTAAAATACTGAAAATAATGGTTGGAAAGTAAATATCGTGAATGCCGTGAATACGTCACTGAAATCGTCAAAGTTTATCCGCGTGACACGTGTGATCAATCATACCCTAGAATACGTTATTGCCAACATTCTTTCCACTCCTCTCTAGTCCCTTTCACAATCTCTTCTCACGCTTCCCTTTGTCCCCCGCTTCTATCACCTGAGCTGTGATAACGTATCTGTGTTGAAGGTATTAACACCACATTTTTCATACAGTGATACTATTCATATTTTCAGATGACGTATGGCTATATCTTAAAACGTGATGGGTTTTACATAAAAAAATAACGTTTTATAAGAAAAATGAACTTTAGAGTAAATCTGAAGGCACACTCCTTAAAATAATACATAAGCATCGAAGTTCATGGTAATCACATTTAGCCTTCTCCATTTCTTTCACTTTCTCATTTTTTATGGGGTAACATAATCCCAACCAATCAATCCGGTGCCTCGGAGATTCAAGAACAGAAGATTAAAGACGAAAAGATTTTTCTTTAACGTTCCAGTATTTTATTACAAATCGAAATTTATTATTATTTCTGCCTCCAGTTTAATAAACCGGAAAATATCGTCTTAAACACCCCCGTTCCGAAGAGGGGTAATAAGCTTACCCCGGACGAATTTTTTGTGCGATATCTAAGTAATTTTTTAAATCACATACTCTATAATTAAGATTATCCTGGAAAACCGATCTGCATTAAAAAATATATATCATTATGCCTCCATCATGTACAACACATGAAAAATTATAACTATCCCATTTGATACAAGGCAGGATACGTAAAATTACTGGACTAAGTCATTTCAATATAATGAAATATTCTTTGCTTTAATAATTGTGTTATTTTGTTGTTTTTTTTTACTAATAATTTGTTAAATCTCATCATTTGGCCGTTTTATAGCAAATAGTCTATTTCGTTTCATGGTAATATAAAATAAAATAATCTATCTTAGAACATTATTTAATTTGAATATTATTGACTCACATTCTTTGTTGCAATTCATTCATTTCAACATTCCCAGTGCTAAGAAACAGCGAATTGCTTTTAGTCAATAAACACTCAACTAATTATGGGTACCATTCTCCACTGTTCAGAATGCCGAGACTTGTTAACTCAAGTCAGGGCCTTGAAATTTTATTGTACCAGTCTGAATGATTTTTAGCGGACTTTAAGAAATTACAACTCGAATATTATCATTTAGAATGTCTAAAATAATGGACTACTAAAACTTTGTTCGAGCTTGACCAAAATGTTCCCTTAAATAAATATTGTTATCCTTCGCGTTTTGTGTAATGTTAGCATAAAAAACTTTGTCCTCTTTTTGTCATTGCTTCATTTTTGTATTATGTATCTGTTGTGCTTTTTCTATAGCTCTTTTTAAATAAATAAATAAAATTAAAAAAAAAATAATAATAAAAATAAAAATAAATAAAATAAAATAAAATAAAATAAAATAAAATAAAATAAAATAAAATAAAATAAAATAAAATAAAATAAAATAAAATAAAATAAAATAAAATAAAATAAAATAATAAAAAAAAAATGAAATAAAAAAAAATAAAAAATAAAAAATAAAAAAATAAAATAAAATAAAAAATAAAAAAATAAAATAAAATAAAATAAAATAAAATAAAATAAAATAAAATAAAATAAAATAAAATAAATTAAAATAAAATAAAATAAAATAAAATAAAATAAAATAAAATAAAATAAAATATAAAATGGAATCTGATGATCCAGTAGTCGTAAAGTATGAAAGGCATCTTTCGCTACATCGAGGAATGCGTGCTGAAGATGCACTTGACACAATGGAACTTAGTGTGTTATTCGAGTGTTCGGTGCCTCTAACCGGAAATCCAAACTCAAGTGATCTGCCAACGCGGGTCCTTCTTGCGTCCCCATCTCATGATTGATAAAGGGAGGCGGTTCGGGTTTCAATGCAGAGACGGTAAGTGATGGTATATGCCCCCTATACGTTGTAAAGCAAACACTCTGTGCTTGCACTTCTTTCCGTGGATGGCCGCTAGATAACTGATGCGCTGCATATCATAATGGGTAGCAGTGGCGGTCGGTGACTTTTTGTAGAACGTATGCTTGACAATCAGCATATAACTACTAGCTACTACTATATAAATTCAATATACAAATCAATAAACTAGCCCATGAACAAGGAGCAATTACTGATAAAAAGAGTCCATTTAGCCATATAAATAATTTACGCTCCACAGGTCCAAAATATCTTAAATGTCATATCATAAAAAAAATCCACGACGTGGGTAGCTGAATTTTCATTTAATTAAACTTCATCTCGATTTGGCGATCCTTTTTATTTATTTCTTGATATCATGTACGAAATGGCAGTCAGTTATCCAGTTTAGAGGATATCTTTTTTTCCCTAAATGGCCGAAACACAATTTTTTTTCGCATTAGTGATTCAATTATACAACCACACAATTCACTATCATCGTTTACAGTTTTAGAACAAGTCGGTGAAGTTTCGATGTTATTTTCTGTATTATTTATTTATCGAAATAATGAATTAAATAGGTAATCGAATGATATTCAGTGTTTCAATATCTCAGCTTCAGTAATTCAAGCCAAACTGTCAAAAACACGTCACGCAAATCTCTAATTATTCTAAAAAAACAATCAATTCGACTCGAAATATGTATGCTATTCTGTGCATTATGAAGAATTAAAGTCGTTTTTGGACGTTGGATGCTCTCCTCAAAACCGCATCCGGTGTTCTAACATATTGGAAGACAGGACTTAATGCTCATGCGCCAAAGTATTTGACTTTCGTACTTTAGGGATACGGAATAGAACAGAGCATCCACGGCATCCACACTATACATCTGTGTGTTTCCGTGCATAGACATTCGGGCATTGAGAATGTATAAGTATTTCGATTTGGTCCTTGTATCGTGTCGTTGCGTGTGTGATAAATTTCTGAGCACGGGGCGGTGTCGAATTGCAGTAGGACTGTTTAGGGCTAAAAAATCTATTTTACGGTAAGGAAAAAATACTAAGAAAAAAAAAACAAAAGTCTTTTGACCTTAAAAACACGAGAGATGCGGAGCATCCACAGCATGTATGGACGGGTCGCGCCTGCTGGGTAGGTATGTAGATATATGTGCGTAGATATCACGTGAGTTCTTATAGAATTATCACGCATTGGGAGAATAATATTTGTAGGGAATTACGGGCATCTTTTGTGGTTCCAAATGGTTTGACTGTTAACCACTTGCATGTATTGGTGTGTCAGCAGCGTATGTTCATTGGTGTGTGGGTGAGTAACGCTGTTTTCCAGCTATTTTTGTGAGTGATATAAAATCATAACTGGGACCATAATGACCCCCTTCGGATTGTACTTAAAAAATTTACCTCCAGGTACGTAAAGGTTAAGTAACATCGCCTTTAGTTTTAAACGACGAGTTTTAACGAGTTAGGCTCGTCTTCTGACGGAAAATATACGCCCTTTGAACTACCCCCATCTTAGGAATAACTAATAACAAGTTTAACTTCGTAAATATAAAAGATACTGCCGATGTTTTACTAATATCAAATGTAGTGCTTGTATTTGTTCTGAAATTGATGAATTTTTTTATGGTAAATTATTTATGAAAATACTGAAATGAGACGTACCGATTTTGAGAGAAAATTGACTGTGCCTAATAAATAAATTATTAGGAAAAGTGAAAAATGAAAAGATTTAATTCTCTTGAAAGACAATATTTAATTTCTAAATTAGTCGGCATCGCATATTACCGGTTCTGTTTAAAAACAGTTTTTATTTAGTTTATTTTTTATTATTTAATAAGTTTTTGTTACATGATTAACACAGTAGTAAAGAAAATATGATAGAGCTGTTTCTCACCACAAACAATGTGGAACTTGTGTTTGGTGAGAGAATTTCGATAAAATAATATCATGTAAAAAAAACTTTTTTGGTTTATAGCGGAGAAAAATATTAATTAGTGTCGTAAAATCAATCATACGAATCATATTAATAATTAAGGAAAACACAAGGTTTGTAGAAAACAGAAAAAGAAAAAAAAAACGAAATGAAGGACCGTTAGAGTAGTTTGAGGTAATATTTTAATTTTAGCCGCAATTCATGAATATTTTGTATAGATTTTGATTTGAAGGAAGATTGTTAAATTAAGTTATTCCTAGATAGACGTAGGTTGTTTGAGTATTGGTGTTAAATTTTGGGATTTTATTGTTATTCTGATATTATGTTTTATAAAATTATATTTCTTGTGACTTTATACTACTTTACAAATTCGTTCTGAAGGAAAATTATTTATATTACATTTCATCGTTTGAGAATAAGGAAGAAATTAGGAAAGTTTTGAAGCCACCTGTCAGTTTGTGACAGACTTTCGATTCCCATTTCAAAACTGTGAAAACCTTCAGGCACCTAGAGGCAGGTACTGGGTGCCCACGACTGAGAAAACTTTTAGCGTCATCCAATATGATAATTGTTTAAGGCACTGAACTGTAATCGGGTGGAGAAGTTGTTCCGTTTATTTACGGATTTTTAATTTAATTATATAGAGGTGATTTTTCCTTTTCCGCATTCAATGAAAGTATTTGTTCAACATTACATTTCTTGGTGTTTAATTTACTGCCTGTGTTTTAAAAAAAAATATTTATTAATTAATTTTCTGATTCGTGCATTTACACAAACAAGGTACGAAGGTTATAAACATTTATTATTAATTTTTATATTAACTTATACATGTACATAAACCTATGTGTAATGCATATAAAACAAATCATAAAAATGACCCCAAATTTTCAAAATTGCTCTATGTACTTTGGATTTATCATCAATTTTTTTCATCATATTCAAAAGAATTTCGGTCATATAGGTAAATTTCATCACATTTAAAAAATCGTTAGTTACATTGAAAAAAAAACACTTTTAAATTAAAATATTAGTGGATTTTATTATACTAACCGAAACTAACCCGATACAATAAGATATCCAAATAAATAATACCAGTTTTGTTTTCATAGTAATTTAACTTAAACATAGATATTTTTTTTAATGTTTTTTTAATAGATTACTCAAAACACCGCACGTTATTTTGATTAAAATTTTTCAAATATTATGTTGCAATACGGAAAAATCAAATTATTAATCTTACATTTATTTCAAATTATTTTTTTATAACTTATTGAAGTATGTAAACCTCATTGTAATATTTAATCATTGAAGAAGATAATATTAACACATCCCAAATGAATCACGAAACCGAAAAACAAGAGAAATTAAAAAGATTTCAGTCGCATCTGGGACTCGAACCCAGGACCAATTAAATATTGAAATGAGGTTTACAAACTTCAATAAGTTATAAAAAAAAAATTGAATATTTCTTTCCAGACTTGTAAAATAAGTCAACAGATGTCTCATATAAATAAAAATCGGGTAGGTATATCCGAGACTCTATTCCGATTGCAATTGAGTTCTGGATGAAACTTTGCAATCATCATAAGGATAGCAGCTAATACTACGAGATTTATAAAAATGGAGGATAATATTAACAAGTCTTGAACTTGAAGTATGATACCGGTGTAAATGGCGTAAATTGGACTGGTCTCATTAGCTAAGTTGGTTAAGCGGTTACCCCGGATAGGTAGAGGTCCTGGGTTCGAGTCCCAGATGGAATGAAATCTTTTATTTTCTGTTGTTTTTTCGGTTTCGTCGTTCATTTGGGATGTGTTAATATTATCTTCTTCAATGATTAAATATTACATTTATTTCATTGGTTAAAGTATCCGACGTTTTTGTGCACGAAAATTTAAACTGATAATTCAATTTCATAATGAGATGAATAATGACGAAGTATTGATATCTCGACACATATGAAGATTATTTTATCAAAAATATTAATAAATCATTTCAAACACCATAAGAATAAAAATTGGGTACGGGTAAAAAAAAAATCAAATAAATAAGTCGTATCAATGTGGCCCAACCACAGTTTAAAAATTTCTTTGATCGCCGAAAGAGGGTTTACATTAATAACAAAAACCAAGGTACCTGCAAAACTTAATAATAACATTCGTAAATTTGATTTACGTTAAATTTAAAAAATATATATGTATCTGTTAGCAGTTAAACAAGGAAAAAAACTTTTATCCTTTTCTATAAAATGTAAGCCGAATAGATACAGTTCGGATTTATTTGATCTGAGTTATAATTGTAATCAATTTTCTCCGTCTGGGTTTAAAAAAAAAGCGTTATAAGTAATTATCATAAAATCACCAAATCATCAAAATCATAATAACCTCAGTATAAAATGAACAATAAAAAATCTATTTATTTTTAACGATTTCCATCATTACGGAATTTGCAGGGGAGCGAATAATTAACACACACAAAAGCGGCGATTAAAAGTCTTGGAATGCTTTTGTGGGCTTCACGGAGGCTTCTGAGGATAAAATTACGTTCGGAAACCAATTCATTTCCGCTTAATATCAGAAATACCATCAACGCGAGCAATAATACGAGTGTTCCGTGAACCAGATATCAATAATATACTAACACCTAGCTCTTAGCCTAGAAATGTTCTATTTGCCAGGAGCCAGAATTGGTCAGAATGTAATGAAGTTGACTATGCATTCTATAAGTTGAAGTTATTCTTTGATTCGAAGATGATATATTTTATAATTGGTCGTATTATTAAATATCATCGCAGGGTTTAAAAAAAATAAGCGCAACAGTGCTTCGCCAGGGTTCTTGATTATTTTTAACATATTACTATTTAATTGTGTACGTCTTGAATTTGTCAATTTATGAAAAGTTTTTGTCATTCGTTGGCTAGAGATAAAATGGCGTGCGAAACCCAAAACCGATTTTCATAAAAATGTACGAGTATATTCGTTTGGTTTTCTAAAGATGAACATCGGACGCCGCTCGAAACATTATTTGTGCTGTTAACGAAGTGAATGCATTCGGACTGTTAACATTACTATAACGCCTTTGGAACTCTCGATTGAAAAGTTACATATCGCTTTATTCTTCTCACCTTCTCACCATCTTTTCCACTGTCTATCCATCGATCTCCCAGGAAAACCATTTAATAACGGCGCAGCGCTGCTCTTCATTGGCTTGACTTATTTCTTCAATTATTGAGGAATCTAAAAGCTATATTAGTTAATGCGTTTATAAAAGCCACATACTTATGCTTTAACTAATTAACATGTAACCGTATGTTTTTAGATATAAATGTAAAGAACGTAACCAACGTTATTTAGAGCTTTCATAAGGAAAGTTGACTCACGATTGCGTGCTTTATTTTATTTTAGTTTTGACTTTCTTTGGCACAAAGGTTGTTAATTTTCTAATTTATGTTGACACAGAGTTTATACTATTTTCGACCACCATACTAGACCTATTCCCGAATTATGGTAGTAGATAATTGAAATGTATTTAGTCTTCAATAAGTACATTATATCAGTACAATTACATAAATGACACAATGTAACGTAACGTACTAGTAAAAGTCAACAAAGTAATATTACATACCTTCATACAAAAGACAATGGTAGTTATTTTATCATGGCGGTAGTCGCGTTGCTTATCGAACCATTCTAATTGAAAACACATACGTCGAGTACTGATCTGCGCAGCTGAGTTTGCTAAGCCGATTTTGCATCTCTGCACAATCCAAGTAATAATATTCCACCCCGTGTACCGCCGGGACTTAGGGGGCTGCGGCGGGAGACAAGGAATTTTAGCTGATAAATTATTGTTTTAATTAAGGTGTATAACGATTAGAATGTGGGGTGGTTCAACACTATGTTACACATCGGGAAACTTCTCCAGACTACCCTTGAGCTGGTAGCTGCTAGCTGTTGGCTGGTAGCTGGTAGCGTAAAATTACTATTTGCTGAATTCCCAATATGTTAGTATTCCACGTATCACGTTGACAAACTCAGTTTGAGCTATTCTGTATTCGATAATAGATTAACATAAAAGTTTGATGGTAAAAACGGAATGTGTATTTTTAATTCCTTTGTAAATAAAAAAGTATAATGTAATCCCTTTGTGGAATACTGAAAAGCTTTGAGCTTAGATAGCAAACAAAAAGTGTGGACAGAAGGAGGAATTGAATTGAATAAATAAAACGATTTCCCCGTTATGCTTTCGGTATACGGAATTTTTAATATAGTCTACCCAAATGCTTAACATGCAAATTGCGCTGAAAATGTGCTAACGTGACACTAAAGATATTTTGCATTGAATATCCCTCGTCTGGAATACATTTTTGTATGCAGAAGCGATTAGCTTATCTGGATAAGCTCATCATAAAATAATTAAGCAAAAAAGTATCCGTAAAATTTTCGTGTAACCTGACTAGAGATTCTTCGCAACGGCTTTTTTAGCTAACTAACTTAGTCGTGGAGCAAAAGGCATTTTGTGAGTGGGTTGATGTACCGTGGATAATGAAACGCTCAACGGTTGAGTGATAATAAAGTGTTCCCTATTAATGCTGAACGCAAACTGAGCCGGGGGATTATGTTTGAAAACTTTACACGGCACTCTTAATCTCCCTTTGATGGAATATCTCGGTGTTGTCAATGGTGTTCAAAATCAAGACTTCAGAATTGCCGTTTAAAAGGTGACTTAGTTGCGTTATGGTCTGAGGATTCAGCTTTAAAGCAGCCTACAATGTATTATATATTTAAAGGTCATATTAAAAAGTTCACTAATTAATACTGGTAAAGAGATTGTTGTGTTAACGATTAATTCGTCTGTTGGGCCTTTTAAATGGGGAAACACAGGCTTTAAAAACATTTTGGTATGGGATTGCGATTTTATTTTTATTGTTTTTTTTAGGTACTATTTATTACATATTCTATATGAACAACCGATTTGTGGAGGGATTGTGGAATAATGTATATTCTACATATTCCTGATGAGGTATCGCTTTCGAAACATGTTGATATGTATATATTAATAAAGTGGTGAATATAAAGTAATTTTTAATTCATTTATAATAATGATGCCACAAAGTGAATACCAATCTTTTTGAAGAAATTACTTTACATATATTTTTATTTATATATATTACGTTTTAATTTTATATGTAAGTATATTAACTGTAAATTTATTATAAAGTTTCAAATAACAAGCACCGCTAGTCAAAGTAGTTAATCGGGACTTTTTTTATATTTTGTAAGACTTTTATAGTTAATAATTTTTTTTTTTAAACATGTTTCGAAACCAATAGTTCCCTAGTCAGGATATAAAGTATATGAAAAATTGTCATAAGGATCAACAAATTTTAAAAATAGACAAAAATGAACAATAAGGTAAATATTGAGTATTAATTTAATTTATATATGATATTAATTTAAATGAAATAAAAAATACTCATTATTATACTTATATTATAAAATAGATGTTTTATTTAGGTTAATAAAAGCAATTTTTCTAAATACAGGTATTAATAAATTTAAGAGAAAAAGTTGGTTATTAACAGTATTTAATTGATTATTAATACTTTTTCTAATTTCTAACGAGACAACCACTGGTTTCGAAACATGTCAATTATACTAATAATAATTGGGTTACTTCTATAGCGCCGTTATCGTGGGAAAATTATTAAATAGTGGTTTATACAACAAAAACTCTTCAAAAATGATGCCACAAAGTGGTTTTATCTATAACATACCTAGACTTTTTAATATCAATGGTTTTAAGTGATGAAATAAAGAAGACGGTTTTTGCCCGTCGACATAATACCAATTCGTTCCTCGTAAATCAGCGTTAGTAATTTGAACATATTTCCCGTAAAACGAAGGGGTGGCGCAGGAAAAATATGACTCCATGGATCTGGTTTATTACACGCAAATTGTATCAAATGTGTGTTGTTTTCCGCGTAAAGTTTATCTTATTAACGAACAAACAAACAAACCAAACGGAGCGCCGAGATGAAACAAGTCACCTGAGATCATTAGAGATATCTGTTCCGCGCAGAATGTGGGGGTTCAACTTATCTCAAGCATTGAGCTGTTAATCTTAATTTGAACCGAGATTACTTAATTTTACCTTGACTTGCGAGAGCTCAAGTGTGGGCTAAGCCCACCGATGTTTTAATAGAATACACTGGCAAGGTTTAGAATATTAATTTAAGTGTAACAAAAGCCGCCTTTACTGTACCGGCGGAGTAAACTCCTCGTGATCCTATTTTTAAGTATTACGTTTGTGTGATTCCTACTATTCCCAGGTGGACGGTTAAGTTGTGTTCTCGGTTTTTGTGTCGTTTTTCATTGTTACTCTGTGTTTTCTTGGAGATGCAATAAAACAACTTTAGCGCTTTATTGCGGAAGCTTTTCTTTATGGGTTAAGCCTGGATTAGGACTTTATCAATCCGATGATTGCTTATTTAGCAAGCTATTTTCTGAAATTATTATTACTCATCTTATTTTATGTGATATCAAATACTTTTGGAGTACAAATGACTATTCCTTATTCTTTTGGATGGTGTCGGAAAGCGTCAATCTTTTTTAATCGTCGATTAAAAGCTTTGTGACGTAGTACAATTTATTATTTCTTTGACATAATAATAAACCCACTTATCTACCTACTAAATTGAAGTGCAAAACAGAATATAACCTGAAAAATATTGTGCTCGTAGATCAACAAATCTTGCGAGAGTGTAACAAATTTAAAAACAGACATCATTTAAGCGTCATAACAAATAATACTCTTGGGTAAGTATTTTGGATATCGCAACGGAATTGACGTTATGCAGTGTCGGGGCCTATGAACATATTTATCGCCAGAATTGGATACAATGAAAGGGTAGACTCATGATCAGTAGGTAGCCGTCAATTCCGTAGTGCATTGCAGTGTGTATTGTCTACTGCAAGCAGTGCGGGAGTGAGGGCTACCTTTCTGCCAAACTCCACTTTGTTTACTGAATCTTCTGCTTGCCTGGTCGTCCCGAGAAACTACTTCTGCAATTAAGAATTTGAAGAACCTGAAAATAATTCCAAAAGTGTATCAGTTTGTCATACGAGTATAATAAATGTAATCGTGTACATTATTAAACTATATTTCATTATTTAATTCAAGTGTTTAAAAGTTATCTCGTGTTTTAAAGTTTAGTGTTTAAAATATATTAATGTGATATGTGAATTAAAAAAATATAAAATTACATCTTCTCAGACAATTTAAAAGAAAAATATATATTTTGATAGAAAGCAGTCACTTTGTGGATAGACATATTTAATGAAAATAAAACAATAACTTTGTTTATAGCCACGAGATTTAGTAAATTTTATTAGGACCGACCGGTTTCGCTTAACACAAGCATCATCAGGGTTTTTAATTTAATTTTAAAAATTAGTTAATTTTTTACCCTGATGATGCTTGTGTTAAGCGAAACCGGTTGGTCCTAATAAAATTTAGTAAATCTCGTGGTTATAAACAAAGTTATTGTTTTATTTTCAGAAAACTATGTTTATAACCCGGCCACGAGACGAAAAGAGCCTACAAGGAAAAAATCAAGCACGCAAAAATTTTAAATATTATATCCAGTTTCATGCAACATTATAATCAATTTCAGGTAATAATTAGTTAAATCATTAAAATTTAGAATTTTTTTAAAGGATAAGAAGGTTTGGAAGCAACAAACATTATTTGTGTAAATTTAAGTTTGTAAGCAACAAACATAATTTATGTAAATGCAGGTTTGCACAAAACAGTACAACAGATTATGAAACTATTTTTGTGACTCTTGCGCTACTGATTATATCTGACTTTACCCAGAATACGTAACGCCAATATCGAAGAAGATTCGTAACAATTACGAGGTTGTAAGTCGACATTACATAGGTCCCTTACATGTCGTATCCTTTACGCGGTATATACTAAAGCGGTATTCGAAAAAAATACAGCTAAGATCAAAAAATTCCGTATAAGAAATTATGAACTTTCGAATTGAGTTGTTGTTTCGTTACCAAGGTTAGACATTCAATATCGGACAGTGTATTTTGTTTCTTTTCCCGATGGAAAAATACAATTGTTTACAAAGCGCTTTGTCTGTTACGACATTTTTCTGTCATTCCTCAAAACAAGGTTTCACCGTCTTTATAATGTAACTTCCAATCGAAAAATATTATCATAAAATGTTATATCAATTTCACCGGATATAGCAAAGTTAGCGAAAACCTTTTTAAATATACATATATTTTATTTTTTGTTGTTGTTGTTTAACAACAAATCTGAATCTGTCACAATTTTAATGAACACTTTATAGTGCTTCTATAATATTCCTAAAAAAAAATTATTATGCCTTGTTTCATAAAGATAAATAACTACTTACCTAGGTAACAATAAGATTATAAGTTTTAATAGCAAGTGTTAACATTGTTTTACATCACTAAAGTACACTTATGGGAAGATAGTTTAACGTCAATTAACTTAATTACCCTGACCTCAGATAGTGAAATAGCTTTAGAAAGTTGCACGGGCTCCAAAGTTGATATATATACAGCAATAAAAAAAACTTTAGTAAAACACACGCAAGGTTTCATTCATTTTCATGAAAAAAAGTGTTTGCTTTATTAGCGAAATTTCTCGGGAGAGTCACAAATTTCAGGTTATGTAATTTGATTAATTTTTTTGTTACATCTCATAAGATCGCCCTTGTCTATACGGCGCTAAAACAGAGAAACTACATCGCTACCCACTTGAGGACCGTTGTGAGGCGGGACACGGAGGAGACTGTAGGAAGGAGTTTGTTAATACGGGCTTTGAAGAGGCCTGGATTAAATGTAGGAAGAAAGACCGATGCCGGTAGTTTGTTCCATATACGAACCGACTTAAATAAAAAAGTGTTGGGGAAACGACCCGTTTTATGAAGCCAACACCAACTGTGAACGAGTGTTCCGCTCGTGTCCGTCCAGTTTCGAGGAGATCAACGTTGCTAGGCTCCATTGAAATATCTGTAGAATAGACTCAACATAACTACGTTGCGTCCGTACATTAGAGATAGCTGTCCATCTGTTAACAAAGGGTTATCAATCAGACGAATTGCCCCCTTTTGCACAGAATCTAGCAGGTTTATCAAATATCTGGTAACTACAGCTCAGAGATGACTTTCTAATTCAATTGTTGACACGCATTTAGTCATATAGAATTCCGACATGCATCTCATGTTAGTTGGAGCTGTGAAAACTCGTCCTGCAAGTATCCTTAGTTCCCACGAGCACAAAACTCCAACTCCTACTTGTATAGCGGTTCAAAATGTAATTTTATATAAGTCTACCTGAGTAAGCGTTATGGTTTGTATATCTTGCAATGTATTCAAACAATTTTGCTGTAAGCTTTCATATGTTCCATTAACGTTGTTCGGGCAACTATAACTTTTCCTTTATCTAGCAGTGTTTGGACAAGACTGTATGAGCTACAGCGGTGGCAAAGACACTTCTTTAGTGTGGCAATGCTGTTTTTGTTTATTTACGCCACGAGCATAACTCTATGAATTTATTTCATAAAGCACATCATTAAGGTGCGGTTTGTTGCTTTACTGCAAAGCTTCATCATTTCTTACAAAACAGTTAGAAGTAATTAACACCTTTTTTTTAAAAATAGAAGTGATTAAATAATTGAAAGCCCTAATTTCCTTAGTGCGTTCATCCTTAAATTATACGTAGGTTTTTTTCAAAGAAGAGTTTAATTTTATTTATTAGTTCTGATTTTTATTTTATTTATGCACTTCCCACGTGCAAGTCGTCAGAATAAGGAAAAACTAAATAACTAACCATCACGCCGTTTCTCCGTAGGGGTAGGCAGAAAGGACGAATTACCAAACAACTCAGTCTTGGCACTCACTTCTTACCTCATTTACATTCATACATCGTCTCATACATTCTCTTCGGTTATTCTGACTTCTGACATGGTCCGACATAAATATATTTTTTTTAAAGAAAGAGAAATATTCCCTGGTTACGAATAACCTGACAATATTTGAAAATCTCCTACTACCATCACAGTAAGCGGAAGATGTTGCCTGTGTCGTAATGGAGGACTTAGCCAGCCGAGGAATTGAACTCACGACGCCTGGGTGAGACCCAAACTCAATTCCAACTCAGCGACTGACCGATTTGATTCACTTGATCATGCTGTCTTCCTCGGGCGTTCCCGGTATCTTTTTCCATTCACATTAGCCCATATACATGCTCCTATTTTCACTTTCTTACCTTGGTTCACCGCTCTACATGCCCAAACCATATAATCGCCCCTTTCCTTAAACTTACCCATTACGCTTACATCAGCCTTGCATTCTTTGAGAATCTCAACATTTTTCGTACGAGCATACATGGTTTTACACACATTCGTCTCAGAGATCTCAGAATGAGAAAATGTATAGACATAAACCAATATTTAATGTGGGATGCGCGAGTGGGTATCGCCGCCCGGGAACCATTTATTGGAAAACCAACACCTCTGTCACTTCATCGAACGATTCGTTACGTCTGGTGACTTACCAAGGGTGTTCGGGTTCATGGGGTGAGGTTTGTCCAGGTCTTAGCGGCGAATGGGTCTACCCACCAACTGCCTGCTGGGCCAGATGGGGAGACCCTTTGACCTCTCCAGCCGGACTCTCTCAACCCATAGCCCTGCACTACAGCGGGAGGGATGTGCTGACCCCCCTCCTACCCATCCCTCATTCCCTTTTCCTTCACAGAACTTCCTCTCCTTCCTTTCCTTAAAAAAATTCTCCACACAGCATCCCCATATAATGTGCAGTTATTAAAAAAAAACTTTGCAAAGTACACGTCCGAACACAGAAAAAGCTTTTCAAGAGCTTTCACAGATCTTGAATATTAACTTTGACATATTAATGAATCGTTCAAGTTTTTTCGAAACAACCCGCACTAAGATCCGTGTTAGTGAAATTATAACTTATTTAAAAAAAATAGAATTATACATCATCTATAAAGCATTAGCGGAATCAATTTTAAGCTATGGAGAAAACGTACTTAAAGAAAATTAAGCAAATACAACTTCGTTTACTAAAATTGATATACGGCAAAAAAAAAATTATATGAAGGCGATTATGAAAAAATGTTTCTATTATTTAACGTGCTCCCCATTCATAGTAGGATAGATTTCCAATTAACGCTGGATGATTTCTGGAACACAGAATTTAAAAAAAAAAAACATGTGAATTACAACTACCCTACCAGGCATAGAGAAGCATAAATTATTGTATTATCATTAATAAATCACGATATGCATACGGGAGGCATAAAATTGTCCTGAAATGTTTGACGCATTGCCTGAAGACATTAAAAAAGAGACATCTACTTCGAAAATTAAAACAAAAGTCAGGTCATTCTATCTTCGTAGATCATGAAAATAAATAACTATGCATGTATATGCATACCTACGTACCGTAAGTAATTCAATGTTAGAAAAAGTCATGGTGGAATATCGTGATATAATAAATAAATACATATCAAGTAAATGTTAAATGTTAAGTATTTTAAAATAAAACTTTTGTAAGACTTAGATAAAATACAATGGTTAAAAAAACGGAATTTATTTTAAGTAATTATGAAATATTTTGTGGAACAAACGTGAGTAAATCGTTGCTGCATATATAATATATCTAATGTGCCGTTTCGTACATTCTGAGATGATCGAAAAAAACTGCTTTAAAAAATAATTGCAAAGACTAGAATCGCTAAAAAGAATAGACTTGTTTAGCTGGAAAGCTTGCCTAATAATTATAAAAAATATTATTAATTGTTTTTGTGTTTAATTCGTAGAACTCCATTTTTTTTTTTTTTTTTAATTTAATGTAAATCCAATTTAATAATGTTATTAAGTTCTGCAAGTATTTTTAGTTGTTATTATTGTGACAGCTGTTTCGTCGTTAAGTTTTTTTTTCAAATCTAGTCTGCAATTATTTTTTAAAGCAGCTTTTCTCGATCATCTCAGAATGTACGAAACGGCACATAAGCTATATTATGAATGCAGCGACGAAATTCTGTTTTTTTTAACATTTTTTTTTATTTAATCTAAATCAAATATAATAATGTTATTATTGTGTTTTGCAAGTATTTCAGTTTTTATTATTATGACTGCATTTTCCCCAATCACAGTTTGAAATTGGCCTCGAACGCCGAAACAGCTGTCACAATAATAAAAACTAAAGCACTTGGGGAACTTAATAAGGAAATTATTAAATTTGATATACATTAAATTAAAGAAATTAATGGAGTTCTACGAATTAAACACAAAACAATTAACAAGTGAATAGATTCAGTATATTTGTATAGGCTGGGTATAAATATTTTATTTTAATAACTGTTAAATTGAACTAAATACCCACTAAAGCACGAATTCTATTAAAGTTTCCTGTAATATGTATGCATACTGTAGGAGAGCATGGGTACAAGAATATTAAAATACTATACTCTATTGTTTTTGAGCGCTCCCGATGTGTATAATTTAATTATAGTTTTGAACAATCCAACCCTATGATTTCCAGTATGAACACGGACATAACCATTTAAATCATCTGGCACGCAATCGCACAAAAATACCCAGCATCTAGAATAAGCTGATTCTCATACGATAAAAGCCCGCGAGCGTTAACGCTATCCGTTCAGAAATAAAATTGTTTTTCATACTTCATCGCGGCAGAATTGATATCGCGCTCGGCACTCCGCAGAATCGTTATACGGTTTATCCGCATTATTTCGCACACTGCCGGCTGGAACTGGAACTGGGAACTGGAACTGGGAGCTGAAACTACCCGGTCTTTGTGATCGGAAGCTGTGCGAATTCAAAGTCTCCCGCAAAAAATCCCGACTAATCCACGGAACGAATGGAAAATATTATTCATGTGCATTTCAGTATTTTCAGGCTCTATCTCGTCTTGTGATGTATTGTGTTCTGGAGTGGTGATTCGCTACCGGCCCCGTGGGAGCATTATACAACACGGGTAAAAACGGTGCTTATTCCGTTTTTTGCAGTGTAAAATTTGTTACTTCATAAATATTTTGTTCTTTGAGAATGCATTCACACAATATTCGGCAACGTTTCAGTATAATATTTACGTAAGTTTATTCGTTTAAGGAAGTTTTTACGCGTAAGTTACTGATACTTTTATGGCGATGTTTTCAAAGATTTTATTTTTATTCGTGTTTTCGAGAAGAATTCACTTTGTATTTGCAATCATCGGAAAACCCAGATTTAACAACAGAATGGAATTATTACAAAGTAAAAACATGGCATCTGAAATATATGGAGTTTTAACACATTCGTAGATATTTACAAAAAAAATGTTCAGGAAGCTATATTTGTAGAATGCACATTTTTGTTCCAGGAATAACACATTTGATGACCTCCGTCGCAAAATGGTAACTTTCTTGTCTTTTAGGGTCGCGATTTTAAAATCTGCTGAGGGTAATAAATAAAAACGTTAATTCACATGTGCACCTCGTTTAAAGAGGAAGATTCTCTCAGTATCGCCCTGGTGAGAAATCACCATTCGGGAATGATAAGTAAATTCCCTTTCCTTGAATATTTTTCCTCTTCAGTTCCTTTAACCCCATAGCATTGTCTAAAATGGGAATGCCATTGACTTACAGGTATCGAGCAATTGGAAATATTTTGCAGAATCACAGAAAAGGGTTTGCATTACAAGAATTTACCCACAAACTTGATCGGTATATATTAAGAAAACCTTATATTCATATTTAGAATACTCGTATAGTTTGTGGGTTTTTAAAATGATCCCTAAACGTTACCGCAACAGAGGTTTAACAGAGATCAGCGAGAACGTGTACCGATCAGGCGGGATTAGCCAACAATGGATCTCTCGCCACTCTGAATACCGAGCACTTAACTTTGCTTAATTATATAGCGGGCCAAGTCGAGTATGTTGTGCGAGTGGGCTGACGGGCTGGGAGACCGGGGCCGGGCCCTTTTGTTCAGACGCCCAATTGTTTGCTGGAAATACAAAAGGCTCCACCGTTCTCTTAGGGGATGAGACGATTTTAGAAACCCAAATGGCCCGTCGTATGCCCCGTAGAAAACGCGAGAAAGTTTTAATTATTACTTAACTATGACATCGTCTGCGCCGCCGCTCTTGGAACAAGTTTACTCCAACATTATTATGATATAAACACGCATTGTGTATCTGAATGGGTGTGTATTATATTATACACAGAGACTTGTATTTTATAAAATAAAACAATAACTTTGTTTTACATCACTTTTATTTATACTTTAGCCGACCGGGTTTCGCTACTACCGTAGCTTCTTCGGGGCAGTATACAATATACAATATACAGGGCAGGTTGTATACTGCCCTGAAGAAGCTACGGTAGTAGCGAAACCCGGTCGGCTAAAGTATAAATAAAAGTGATGTAAAACAAAGTTATTGTTTTATTTTATAAATTATAATGTCACATCACCAAGTTACCGATTCATATGAAAATAGACTTGTATTTGATGCAAATTTTGAAGGATTTACATAGTACCCAGAGGAGACAAGTAAAACCAAACAGGTGTAGGAACATTTTGTCAATACCATTACCTCCCTGTGGATACATAATATTTGTTGCTAATTATCCTGCCTACAAATGGTAGTCAACTGCTCGTGCGGTGGGTATTGACTATGAATATTTGTAACTATTATGTTTTCAATCAGTATTAAATAAAAAAGTTTTATTTAATAATTTCTAATCAAAGATACTCCTAACTCGTTTACAAAGTAACATGTTTGTTTGATTACGGCATCGTTGTTCCGCATTTTATTCGTGGCTTAGCCAAATTTATATTTGGCCAAAACTTTATCTTTTAAACTCTGTTCTAACATTTAAAACTATTGTTGCAAACTGTTTGGAATGTTTAACATATGCTTAGTTACATCGGGTACGTCATTGCGTAGTTCGAATAGAGAGATAAATTATAATTACTTCGATATTACTATAAATTCTGAAACCATGGCCCTTCATTCTCCGAAATCCACTGGATTTAGAAATAGATTTATTTTCCATTCCAGTCGTCTCAAAGCTAAAATTTTCATCCCACGCAGAACAAGTTGATAACCAAACCATTGCAGTAATGCCAGAAAGGCAATAAAATATATTAAATTCAGAAAATCGTTCATCTTCTTAAAAAGGAGAAAAGTATGTAAAACGTGTTTATTTTCTTATACCGATAAACTAAAAATATATTCTAAGATGGTTTTCCCAAAGTAAAGTAAAGTTAAAAGTAATGAACAGGCACGGTTTAAGATTCTCGTGAAGTTGCATTATGTTGTTTGTCTTTTGAGTTTGGGCGTGTTGGGGTTCTCCATGTTTTACTACAAAGGTAAAAAGGTGTACAATCTTGCAGTGTGATGAATAATCAAGGTAGTTATATAGTGTATAGATTGCTGAGCGTATATTCATGTAACAGTGATACAGTGTCAATATCAATCTATGTAAATATGGTCTACAAAAGCCGTACAAGTTTTATTTCTTGGAAAAGGCTTATAAAACTCGGCTACCAAGAAGTGTTAACCAGACGTTTTTGTCAAAGTTCGAATAAATTGCACTCGTCTTTATAATTAGGCAAGCTCGATAGACTTGGGTACCTCCCAGGATTTTGCTCAACATTCATAAAATGGACAAGTAGAGTTATTTAGGAAATGTTCAGTTATCTAAAATATCTTGGAATAATCGAGTTTCGTATCCTTTGGGTTGAGATATCTTTTTTTATAGTCCCCTCTGTTAGTCTTACGTGGAAATATTTACATACCAACTATTTCAAAGGGAAACTCACATTTTCTAAATCTTAGAAGGTCTAGGAGGTCCCTCCAGGTTCCAGAGGTTTTTTTTTCCTTAACATCCTACTATTTCTATGCAATGGTTAGTGTTTCTGTATCGTATTCAATTTATGGTTATTCGTATGTATCCTGATGCTCAGAAAACTATTGTATTTATGAGTTCTATTTATCGAGCTGTAATTAATCGTGAAAGGATCCTCCGTTGTCAGGTTTTCAGTTATTTGTAGGTCAGTGAGGTCCAAGTTTTCATATTATTGTATTCCCATCTAAACGTAATTAGGCAGCGTTTCATTATTATATATTTTAAACTCATTTTTACTCCAAAATCTCATTTTAAATTCTAGAGAATTCATTTATAATACGCCGCCCTGCACACAAAATACACGAGAAGCATAAAACTCCATGATGGGCATTTTTCTAGTTTACGTTTTAAATATTACGGTGATGTATCTATATTTGTAAGCAGGTGTGCCTGTGAATTTGTCCGAGGAGAGAAGATTGGGAAGAACTAGGGGGAGATTGATGGGAGTCAGTTTTCAGATTTGATGGCTGAAGGGGGTGGCTTAGGGGGTAGAAAATAAGACTGGGATGATACGGAAAAGAAAAATAAAAACGTACCTGCAGATCCACATTTGTATCACTTTCATCCCTAATTTTCTTTTATGTTTTTTTTTCTTCTTTCTTTATGGGGCCTACCCTTGCATCAGAATGAAACAAAAACTGGTCGAATCGTGTTTTATGCTCATGTCACACGTCGTTAACACATATCTCGGACATTGCACGAGAACAAAACTTGTCAAATGTAATTGTAAATTCTTATTCAATGTATCGTTAGAGCGAACAAAAATCGTTCGTTTTCATTATAAAAACCATATGAATCCGAACAAGTCGCATGGCCCAAATCCGGTTTCGTGACCTCTGGGCACAGAACTGAGGATATTTTCGCTGTGGTCAATTAATATGAAAATACAAACATTTAGAATATATCTTTCTGGAAAGTGATTGCCTCTTCCACTACACATTAACATAACTTAATTGATGAAATAATGAAAACAAGAACAAATATTGCCGAAAGTTTATTTGTTAGGATTCGAAACATATTTTTCCTCGAACGTTTTCAACGCTTCCTTATTACTATCAACGTTCAAAAATACTTGTAGGGTCTTTTCATAATTTGCACATGCTCGTTTTGAATGTTTTTAATGTGCAGTTTTCTTTCCTCACAGTCGTCTGCGTTCCGCCCATTCACCGTCGTATAATAATAATTGTATGATAATGTAATACTCGTTCGGGACATGGGCGCTTTCATATTTTCTGGAATTACTCACTCGCAGAACCCTTCCCCTTCCCCTTCTCCTTATATCACATTTCCTAGGCGCTTTCATCCGTCAGGTCACGTAAGAACGCGCGCTGTTATGACTCGCCATTTTCCGTTTGTGAAAAATATTCTGCGGCCATTATAAATGGTCGTCCGCTTTCCCCCGGCGCGACGCTAGGAAACCAGCTTTTAATTTTCTTACCACGGTCCTAAATATAAACCCAAATCTCCATTCCCTTGAATGTGATCTGACAAATGAATATTCTTGCTTGTAAGGATGAAGTTGTGGAAATGTATTTATGACTCACTTGATAAATAACACAAAACAGTACAAAAAAAATAATTGCGTACGCAACAAATCCTTATGGCGAGACGTGAAATATAGCCTTTTATTTCATTGCGCAGATTTAAGGTTTATTTTTCTCAGGGGTGTCTTTTTCGGAAAAATAAACGTTCAAAGCGTTCTAAATGAAAATTCGTTTCCTTTAAAAAAAACGTGAATTATAAACAATCAGTATTTTTAATTATTTCCCATTTCAAATTATAAAATAATTTTAACGTTGTGTTTTCGGAACTATGTTTAATGCTTTCATTTAAGTAGAAATACGAATATGAATGTTAAATTAATTATTTTTAAGGTTGATATAACCTCAATTTTAATTGTACCTCAATCATTCAACATGGGTGCCGCTTGAATATAACTCAAAGGTGTATATATCATTTTCCAATGGATACGAATACTTAGACTTTTATTTAATCTCTTTACCTTTTTAATCTTTTTACTTATTTACCCCACCAAATAATTAAGAAAATTATTCTATATTCTGCGATTCCATTTAATTAGGTTATTTCAACGATTTTCTGATTTTTTAAACCTTAACATAGGAGACCCTGAGGAAAATATTTTCCCTTTTGGTCAGGGGATGTTTGGGGATGCCTTTTAAGTCCTGGTAAGGAAAAAGATATGAGGGGTGGGAAGGAATTTGGGGTTACATTCGGATATGGATTAAATTCCTCCCACTACCGTGCAAAGCGATGGGTTGAGAAAGCCTGGATAGAGAGGTCAAGGGAACTCCGTCAACCGGCCTCTCGCGATCCGGCCCGCCACACAGCTGATGGGCAGACACATACGCCGCAAAGACCTGGACGAACCTCACCCCATGAACCCGGACATCCCTCCCAAGTCACCAAACGTAGCGATTCACTTGTGGTGACCTATGGCAGAGGTGTTGGTTATCTAATGATTGGTTTCCGGAGCAGTGGATCTAATGGAACCCATAGCCGCCTCTCAAATTAAAAATTGTTTTTAAGGGAAACATTTCCATGTGGTTCGAATTTTTTTATTCGAAACAAATGGTGCTTACTCACTCTGAATAAATAAATAATAATATGCGAATAGCTTGCTCCGACTGTCATTTTATATTTCTACCAACGGCTCCTCAGGTGAGGACTGTATAATCAACTAACAAAAAATAATAATGTAATAAATACATTATTTACTGAATACAATAAAAAAGTCTTTAGTAATAACAGATGTAATAAAAATTAATTACGAATGTGCAGCCCTATATTACATTTACCCCCAGAAAACATCTCCGAATTTCCCCTCCGTTACTCATCAACCTTCTACACCCCCCTCTGGGTTTCTATCTCTTTCTTTTATTAAAGTAAATGTATTCTATATAAATATTTATGATGTCTGTGATATATGTTATACTAGTTGCAAATATACTGTCCTAAAAAGAACTTAATATTATATAAAAAAAAACCTTAAAATTGCCTTACTTTGCCCCATTCAAAAAAGTGTTTTGTTTGAAAAATTCATTTTATTGTTTTTCATAAAGGGGTGCTTTTATTGACATATTTTACAACGTTGCGAACTATAGAGGATTAATCATTGCATCATTCGATCTAATATCGCCAGCTGGGTCTGATACTAATTTTTATAGGCAGAATTATCTCTGATTCATAGTCATCTACTAATTAATGGTACCACTTTTCAGAATGTTGAGACTTGTTAACTCAAGCCAGGGCGTTGAAATCAGTCTAAATGATTCTTAACGAAAATAATCTCAAAGAATATAATTTAACATGTTTAACATTATGGACTTTATCAAAACCTTGTTCAGATTTTCACTAGAATGTTCTCTCAAATAAATATTGTTATCCTTCGCATTTTGTGTAATTGGATCAATGATCCGTTAGTATAAAAATAAGTTCATTAAAAAATGGGATGAAAACGAATCAGAGTAAGGCACTTTTACCGTAACGAAAATACGAAAATGACAAATATATTAATAAATTCGCGGTTCATACAGAGTTTTATTTCGAATAATATTTCATAGCCACCAAGGAGCTATCGTAAAGAGTTCGAGCGTAATAGAAAATGCGTATCTTTTTTATGTTATTCCGCAAAGAAATCCCAAATGCCTAGATCCAGTGGAACTATGACAAGTGGGGAAAGGGTAAAAGGATGATTGCCAAGTGCCTGGCTATTCAGATCTACTTACTAAATATAAGTAAAATATTTCAGGCAGCTATCGATTCTAAGGTGCTAATTTTCTACATATTTTTTTTTTTCATTTCATTTAGGAACAACCAAAAAGCCGACTAGCAATATTGTTTATTTCCGCGAAACAGATCGGTGTATGCAATTGTCTGTATACCATATTAAAAAAATAATATATATATAAATGTATACATTTATTTTAAGATTAAAATAAAAAGGAAAGAAATGAGATGTATAAAATAAGACGATGATATAAAATAGTGACTAAAAAAAGAAAATTAATAAAGGTATGCATTTAGCACTTGGATTAAGGTGATTTGAATGAAACTGTATATATGATGTAGGGGCGTTGTGTGCTACTGGGCTGCAGCCTGGACGAGAATGTTCTCGGATTTCCGGAAGCGATGACTCGTTCTGGGCAATCTGGTGCATCAAATCAGCAATGAACCCTCGGACACTGTATCTAGAGCCAAGGATCTTACCGCTTTGCCATGGAGGGTTAAGATCACTGCACCGGTTATCTAACATGATTGAAAGCCCATTGCAGAAAAAAATATCTCTCAACTATTTTCGTTTCTGTGCTTCGTGAAGTAAATATTAGGATTTTTTTGTTAATTTTCTGATGCCCTGTTACCCATGTCAACATTATGCAGTGAAATGAAGAAATATGTATGATTACGTGTAAATTGTATGAATTCTGAAAACAATTATTATTGTAAATATTGCCACATCCACGTTTTTCCTTATCCGTGGGTAAAATTGGGAAAAAAAACCTTAACATTTTGCAAGATGAAACGGCACCTACAATTTGTGAAATGGGGCAAGGCTTAAAGTTACTGCTGGGCCTGCAGACGGTAAAATATTTTTTGAAAATAAATACGTTCCCTTAACAGCTTTACAGGTCTCGAAAATTTAACGCCTCTGTATTTTGTTTTTCATTTTAGCACTCTTAACTTAAGTTGGGTCGCATTTTTGTGACAAACTTATTATGCATTCAATATTAAAATTCATTTTCACCAAACGCAATTCGGGTATAAACAATTTTCAAATAAATTTTCCGTTTTGTGAAAGGAAACATACGGTACAAAATTATTTATTTGATGATAACGCCAGCTTCAAGTCGCAGTGAGATATCTTTCAATAAACTCTTTGTAAATCAACATGGACGTATTTATGTAAAGAAAGAAGCTTCGCCTCGTGGCTTGTTTGTCACCATTGTAAGTATTGTTAGAGAATGAAGTCTTCTCAGTTATCTAGTGGGTGAAGAGTGCCTAAATACTCTTTAATAGTAGAGGATACCAAAACTAATTAAATTAATTATTGAATTAGGTTTCGCGAAGCTAAAAAATAAGATAATGTTTTCATACATTTTATTCTCAGTATTACTTTGAGAATTTCTTTATTTTCTCATTAGAATTCAACACACGTTTTTCTAAATGTTTTTCTTTTTGTGAAGTGAAAAACATGCAATATTATTTTTAGTGGCATGCAATGGGGTTTTCTGCTTTATTTATTTACTTGCGTCAATAATTGTAATGAATATGATAAAGTATAAAGGAGAAAGTGTTATATATGTAAATGAGACAATACTTATAACTAGAAAAATTTGATAAATTAATAACAATTAATCATTGAAGACGATATTATTAACATAACCCGATGAAACATGAAACCAAAAAAACAAGAGAAAATAAAAATATATCAGTCGCATCTGGAACTCGAATCCAGGACCTCTGTCTTCCCGGGACAACCGCTTTACCAACTTAGCTAGTGAGACCAGTTAAATTTATGTCATCTTCATCGATATCATATATAAAATTCGAGACTTTGTCAATATTATCCTCCATTTTTAATCCCATATTATTGGCAGCTATCTTTACGATGATAACAAAGTTCTTCACGAACACAATAGCAAACTAGATAGTGTCTCGGATAAATATCCGATTTTTTATTTATATGAGATATCTAAGAACTTTGTAATCATCATAAAGATACCTTTTTTATTTTCTATTGTTTTTTCGGTTTCATGTTTCATTTAGGTTATGTTATTATTATCTTCTTCGATGATTAATTATTACAATGAGGTTTTTAAACTTTAATGAAATAATTAAAAATTTAATACCAATTACTTTGTTTAAACCACTACTTTTAATATGTATATATTTATATATTTCAGAAGCAAAGCTTCCATCATCGGAATAAACAATTTACTTAAAGACTCCACAAAGTTATTACACATCTTTTGAAGAAAAGAATAATTTGAACCCATCGAGTAAAATATTAAGTTGATTTCCTACTCGTGATCTGTTAAGCCTCTGAACTTGTTCAGATCATTTGTGTTTGAAAACAATAGAGTTTGTATACCTAGTGAAAATGTGAAAATTTACCATATTTTCCACTGTGATAACCACATGACAAAATATTCATATAACTCAAGACTAGCCAAAAATAAATACCAACTCTTCTTGTGCCACCAATAAAAATAAATGTAAGATCAATAGAAAAGGATGATAAAATTGCGAGTCTAAAAATATCATCTATATGCTTAAATTTTCAAAATTTTATAACAAAACTATGTTCATCTGAAGGGACTTGCCAGGTAAGTATGTTTTTTTCTGTATCTGTACATATTTAGATTAAGAAAGGGAAGTAATATTTGTACAGCGCCCTTGGGGTGATTTTTCACCTAAACGGCGCTATACAAATCATCCAATTATTATTATTTTTTTAATGTTATATGTATTTCCGTAAAATTAAGTATCTGCTATTATTTTGTTGTAATGTTTAACTAGCTAAAGTATCTATCCATATATCTATTCTATTATTGTACGTGAAATGATATGTTTGTAAAAGCCCTACGGGCATTCACAAAGTAAATAAAATCTGCCATATAAAACGTTTATTATAAAAGTCCACAAATACATATAAAGTATCACAATACTCTTGGTGCAGTGAATACGATGTAGATAGTTAATATAAATAATAAAAAAGAATAAAATAAAAAAACTGTCCGTTTCTCGTATTCTGTTGAAATGTCCCGCTCTCCGTGCTGTGATAGCAAAGGTCTACTATGATTCAATGTTTATCAGAAGTTGTAGAAATATTTTACTCCGCCGTGTTCTTTTGATGTCGCCTTTCCGGTTTCAGTGGCACAGTCAATGTAAGTCCGGGAGCCACCTTCTATAGCACGTAACGAATAGGGCGAAACTTTCTAAGCCGAGGCATGTGAACACGAATTCAATTTCCCATACATGATTTCAGCGTTCGAGCGCTTTAAAGAATGCGACGAGCATCACGGGAGGAATTCACTTCGGAAAGTGCCCAGTTGTGTGCAGGATGGAGTAGACTGGAAACTAGACTATGGCGGAGTATAGACTGAAGTGTAGAATTGAGTATGCCAGAGATTAGAATACATGCAGCGGCGGGAATCACTAGTCTGACTCGTCTGTAAAGAAGATGCCGGAGTTGACGCTTCAATAGACAACTGATGAATGTGTATAACAAACTGCTAATTAACTGCATTCTGCTGGTAAATTGATGGACGTAATAAAAAACACATGTCAATCAAAAACTCTGTTAAAGTTAAATATCTTTGTTGTATGACATTCAAAATTAATTGAATAAAGAAGAATTCTTAAGTGTAAAGCAGAATATATGTTTGTATATCTCGTTTAAAACTTGCTAAAGGCCATCGTTTTGAAAATTGCACTGTCAGTATTTTCTAGGTCAACGAATCCGTCTTCAAGTCGTAGCATCATCCCCATCCACGGTGAGCTCATTTAAGTAAAAATAAAACTAAACCCCATTCAATTATTTTCATTCGTTCAATAAGAACAAAATATACGCATTTATAAACAAGGGTACTGAAACTTGTGAGAAGCTATTGAAATATAGCAAAACCAGTTTTATTTAAAAAAAGTTTTTTTTTGGTATGACCCTGTATTTACGCATATAAATTGTAGTTTTTTGGCCGAAACCCCTCACGTCAGCGTGTTGCCTCACTGGGTTTTTACAGGAAGCCAAGGGACGGATTCTTGTGTTTTGACTGCGAAATTATTATTTTTTTTTTTTACTTACAATGACGGTAATGTCCCAAATGATTGTAAAAATAACAAAATATTAGTTTTTTTTAAATATCTACCTTTAAAATTAATATGAAAAACATTATTGTGGCACATTGTTGTGCTAAATTACTTAAAAGAAACATGAAACTTTTTCCATGTTTTATATTTAGACCGCATCGGTTTTCTCACTGTAATGGCCATCTTTAGACTGATATATTTGTTATTTGATATGTTTATTTTGATACATATTTTGTGTGTTGTATTTTATTCTTACCACAACATCAATATCTATGCACGGGTTTGTATTAAACAACAATGAGGAAAAACAAATTCGACGCTGGAAAAAAAGTAAATAAATAAATCATGTATTTGCCGTTTTCACACACAAGAAAGGCCTATAAAAATTTAGTATCACAATATAAATGCAAAGGTGAAGGGAAGTAATTTCCACAGATCTCAGGTTTAGTGGGTGATAACATTTTATTGTCATATTGATCTATTTAATGGAGATCCGGGAACGAATGACACGAACCCTTTAGCATAAAAATAGTATAACACTCCCCTCTGTTGAAATTATATTGCAGTGTTTTTCGAAAGAAGACATAAAGTGTCGAAAAACGCATTGTTATGTATCACAAACACGAAATACCTACACATTGATAACCTTGGTGTATATTTTTGGTTCTCAAATTATTTAGAAATGACAAAACAAGAAATCGATTAGATATTAGCAACAATAATAATAATCGGATGATTTTTATAGCGCCGTTTTTGTGAAAAATCACCTCAAGGGCGCTGTACAAATCTTACTTACTATTCTTACATTATTCCTATATTAAATCTATGACTTTTTTTTTGGACACTATCATTACACATTATTTATAGACCATATGCATATGAGATGCAGTTAGATTATCAAAATTAAATACGGCTTAGTCTAAGTTTCCATACATGTTTAATTGAAAAAAAAAAAGAAGCTCAGTGTATTTATTCCTTACGATATATTGCAAGACGCTAATACAAATGATGGGAGTTATGTGAAGTTGGGCGGCGGGTGAGGACTGGGGCCGGGGGTACTGATCCTTTCTTCCAATCTTCTTTGTCTTTGTTGGTGACGGGACGCTTGGTGTTGATCTGCACATACGCCATGCGCTTGTCAGCCGGCTTCAGGATCCGGAAGGAGCACTTCAGCGTCTCGTCCACTGACATCATTGCTCCTGCATTATCGAATTCCCCGCAGTACCAGTTGCTTCTTGGCAAAGAACTCATAACCGTCCTCTACCACCTGATGCACCCGGCAGATCAGGTCAAAGTCGTGCTTGTTGAGGAACTTCTCCACTATCCCAATGACGAAGGTAAAGGCTCGTTCTCGCCCCAGCTGGCGGTGTCCTTGTTGGGGTCCCTGCAGCCCACTTCCCGGTTGTATAAAATATTTTTTACAACCACCGTAGCCCGAATCGCCGTTTCTATTACCTGTTGGCACTTCACTAGTACATGTGGTGACGACCGACCGCCAGATGTAACCGATGCCGAAGAACGAAACAGATTTCAACTCAAAATATTTGGGTTTTTGTTATAAACTTGATTTAAGCTCGAAACGAAAGCACTAAAATTATGTAATTTTTATAAATGTAACCTAAAAATTATTGCGGTTATTTTATGCTATTTTTACACCGGGAAAATAATTAACTTCCCAATACTTCCAAGATAAATCAGGAGCGACTATAAAATAGGGCCGCCTAGACATAGCAGTACTGAGATGTACCGATTTCAAGTAATTATTCACTTTGTATTATTTTATGGAAAAGATTTTGGATTCGACTATATTTATAAACATACATAGCTTCAAAAAGCACTGTAGAAAAATAACTCAGAAGCGGCATAAAATAAGTGCAAAAAAATGTAATCCGGAAATCTCGTCTTCAGTTTTTATACTGTTGACATTATTTTTGTTTGTTTTCCCCATGTTTTTGTGTCTTATATCTTAATGTTTTCTCCACTTCGAATAAAATTGAAACAGGGGGAATAATCCTCTCTGAGTTAGAATTTACTGTTTTTCATCTGAATTCAATAATGTCATCGGACTCAATAGGAATTAATATTTGATTTTCTGAATAATTTAAGAAAAATATTTTACTTACATAATTTTTTTTTAACTCTTCCCATGAAATGTTCGATAGCGTTGAATGGGGCGCGTTTAATTTTTATTTCATTCAATACCGAAGCAGTATTTGTAATAAAGCCAGGCTCCTGAAAAGGTCCTTGGTGAATCGCTGAAGGAGTTTCAGGAGTAATGCTTCACTCGCAAGTCCCGGCACGTCCTGAGATGATATAATGCGGGTATCTGTGTATTTATGTTTAGAATTATTGCTACACCGTTATTAAAACGTTTTGCAAATTAAAATTACTGCGAATTACATCAGTTCATTATTTTTAATTGTGTTCTTTTGCAAAACGAACACCTTTTTAAGAATGGTCGAGTTGTAATAAATTGGGCTCAGGTTCAAATGACTGTGAGTAAAATAAATATATTTTTTAAAATTTTATTGAGCTTATAATATGCATAGGCCCCAAATATTTTGATTTAAAAATATAAACGATACGTTATATTATTAATTATACCCTTTCTGTCGTAACAACTTTTCACATAATGTTTTTATTACTTCCAGAGAGATGAAAACTTTCGGATTTTATTTTTGTAAAGAATAATATGTAAATTTCTTATGGGTTCCGTAAGTAGGTATGAGTTATGGACTGTGCGGAAATTTGTTTTTCCCTCAACTACTTGTCTGTTTTGGATATCGACTAGGCATTAAAGTTCCAGATTCAGTTGCCTTTATATGTCTTGCTAGAGAGGAAACTTTTTATAAAATCTCCGACATTATACAAAATTTCGTTTTAATTTAAAAAAATATGTATATTTGTGCGCCTGCAGATTTACTTTGCATTAAAGCTAAAGGGGTGTGTGATCAAAAAGTATTAATCGTAGATGTTTTGAGACTTATTAACTTTATTAGGTGGGTGCTTAATGGTTGTTATTTTATAAATTTCAATTATGATATGCAACTTTTTAATCAGTTTATTTTAATGGTATTTTTAAATTTCAATATACGCAAAGTTTTCTTTTTAAACTTTGTTCCTTTACTATGATGTTTAAAACCTCATTATAATATTTAACATATACGAGCCATCTGAAGTTTATCCGCTGCACACAGTGTAGTATTTCTTTGGATATATAATGTTATTGAACTTTTCTCCTAAGAAATAAGATTTATCCCCGAAAAAAGGGTAAATCCCGAAAAAAACTCTGGAATAACGACGGCGCACTTTATCATAAATTGGTTAGTTATTTGAAGCTAGGAGAAACCTTATCAACTATTTTTCTAGTTGACATGGCACATTTGTGAAAAGTTATAAAAAATCACATAAATAATAGTACGTAAGGACAACAACCTTGTAGCCTCTACCCCAGTAAAAATTGTTTTACCTGGCGTTGTATCGCCGAAGATTGATGTGATAATGTTAAAAAAAAAAAATTGTACCTGCTGACAATTTTCTTGCTTCATTGAAGATTACATTGAATATATTTTATTTTCTAGTTAAATATATATATATAATACATTTCTTGTAATTTACAAATGCCTTATTTAAAAAAATAAACCTTTCACCAGAAAATTTTTTTTTGTAGTTCTTGGGCTTTAATTATGGAAAAATTTCTAGACATTTTGATTGAAGAGTCTTACCTACTATGTACTTTTGTTACTTAATTTGATTACTGCCCTACCGGTTCCGACACTAGCGTTCTTAAAACTAACTTAAATTAAACTTAAGTTAATTTTAAGAACGCTAGTGAATGACACGGATGTGTCTAAACCGGTAGCGCAGTAATAAAATTATTTAACAAAAGTACGTAGTGGATAAAACTCTACAATCAAAAACTATTTATATTTAAAATATATGACTGCAGGTATCAAGGAGATGTACAATCAAGTAGACCATCATGTTTGTTTAATAGACACACTGATGATCTTTTCTACTTAGCAATTGCGTGTCATTTATAATTAGCGATTATATGGATATTAATGACAGGCAAGTAGTGTCGTGCAGTCCATAAAGGCTAAAGAGTTGTGCCTACCCCAAAAAAAACAAACCGTAAAAAGAAATTTAAAAAGGCGACAATTTTCTGATCAAAACGTATTTTTCCATAGTATATATATATTTAATATGATAATATAGTGAAAATTTACAAATATTCAATGCACAATTCATATCGTACTTCGAAACTACCAACAGCCTTCCCCTTTTCATAGAGCAATGCACGTCACTGTTGCCAATTTAATTATAGAATTAAAACACCTTTTTTTTAAAATCCGTTCAGTAGTATTGCTATTCTGTAACACCTACAACAACGTCATTCATTTCTTATCATGAAAATAATATTATGTCCTACTCACACAGTCGTCTTAGCAGCCCACTATCGCTTAAATAAAAATAACGCGTGCGCGCGTTTTCCATTAGGAAAATATTACGGTGTGTAGGTTGCTTGAAAGCGATAAATTCGGAGATTTTCACCGAATAACATTTTACAATATTTTATCGTTTCAGAAGATGTACAAACAATATTTTTAAACAAAAAATATATACGTCTCACACAATGCTCTTTTCAAGAAAATGGGAATTAAAAACCCTTACTCATTTAAAGACATTTTGACTCATTTTTAAAGTCCGGATCAATGTATCCGATACCAAAAATTCACAGGCTACATCACTTTGAAAGTTCTTGTGTGTACTTAACACAGATTTTAACAAGAGTTTATGTGCGAAATTTATCTCTATTTATTTCTTAATATTCAGAAGAATCATATTTATTCACAGAACTGGAGTTAACTTGGATTTATGTTTGAATTTTATCACATGACTTATTATCCAAACTTAAATAAAATTGCGATCGTTCTTTCAAGAAGTTGAGTTAAACTATTAAAGATTGCCATTTAAAATATCGTACCTCGCTTATTATAAATAACATCCCAGTTAAGTTAATATTAATTGTTTCTTCGATAAATGTGTAATTATTTTGTGGTGTCATTATTAATATAATTAATTTCGTTTACACCACTGTTTTTGAATATTAATTAGTACCGTATTTATACACACATTCTTGTACATGGTGGCCGGAGGTAGTAATTATAGTAACTTTGGGAGGTAATTCTACATAGTTAGTTCAAGTAAAAAATATGAATAACGCCTTGACAAAACATTTTTTAAAATATTCAACAATTGTATTGCCAAGTAACATAACATTTTTTTTTAAATTTTTTTTTTTTATTTAATATAATAATTTTTTTTACAGAGAGTATATAAAAATAAGACATGATTCATATAGTGTAACAAAAAATATAATATAGCTATTCCTCACCATAAAGAAACAAGGTTCTTGTGTTTGGTGAGTGATTATCGCTTAATTAATCAAATCATAACTTAAAATATTGTTGTACAATAGCAGGAAAATATGAATTTGTCGTGTAAATTTTGTAATTTATCACTAGTAATAGTATTAAAGAAAATGAAAAGAAAGTAGAAGAAAAGAAAGTAGAAGAAAAGAAGAGAAGATAATAATAAAAGACAAAAAAATCTAATAATAATAAAAATTAAATTTTTTTTTTTTTTTAAATTGTTAGAGTAGTTTGAGGTAATTTTTTAATTTATGTTGAAATTCATGGATATTTTCTATAATTTTAAGATCAGATGGCAGATTGTTAAAAAAAGTTATTCCTAGATATAGGTATGTGTTTTGCGTATGCTTAGTATTGAATGGCGGGATTTTAATGTTTTTTAATGTAACATATTTAATAGATTTCTGGTAAAGTAATGAAGAGAGAATATTATATAAATCTACGTCAGTAGCGCTGTAAATAAATAGGAATCCATTCAGTCACTTCAATGTATAATGGGAAATTGGGTGTCTACGCTGTTAATCAATACATCTTCATAAAAAGAGACATTTTACGGAAGAAGCTAAACTAAATGTTGAATTATTTTCCAATGATATTCATTAATTATTTGGTAGTGGAAATAAAAGTTGAAAAGTAAGTGACTAACTAATCATAGTTTATTTTACTGGCTACATATCCACAATTTCTAAATACAGATGGAGAGATCAATTTATACAATTTCATGTGAAAAAAATTCTTCGAAGAAATAAAGTTTTTCTCATGTGAAAAATAATTTTATAAAAATGAGAGATATTTTTCGCTGACCATGATTGAAAACAGTTTAATATACTAAACATTACTAAAAATAAGCGAACTTCATTAAAAAAAATTATACTTGCAGTGCCAACTGCATAACTGTAGTATTTATCTTGTTATGAAAATAATTATTTCCTAACCAAAAGTACTAATTAAATACCTATGAAGACGAAATTTAGTCTCGCGTTTAGATAACAGAGTTACTAGCCGTTCGGGGGCGGCTGGCTTCCGTCGTTCGTCTTTCCTCCACTGTTTGAATTGTGACCATCAACGACAGGCGATCTCAATTCGACTCGTCAAAACTACATTTATTCTAATTTATAATTTTATCGAGGAGATTTCAAATTGCCGTTCTCTAACCAACTACAATGTGCCGGAGTTAACTTGTGGTGATAAAACGCGGATAGAGATCATCAGTGATCGTGTTTTTATTACGATGGCGCCAGGAGAAAAACCGGGGTTTCGAGCCCCATCGATGTACATATTGATCCATTGTGGTACCTTGTGTAATATCTAAAGTCAATTCCCGGGCAAAATAATCCTTCGAATTCCGGAATATTTTCGAGACCGACGTTCGTAAAACTTTCAGAACGTTTCAATATCTCACATGGCCACCGTGGACGGCCTCAGCAGACAGACATGACCCTCGACCCGAGCAAATGAACACCGGGGAACCAGGCCAGTCATCCATTTATACCACGTCGTCAAGAGAATCCTGGTCGCACTTCAGAGAAGACTCCTAGTTACTGAGCTCGGTCAGTTCAGTTCAGTTAGATACATGTAAATACGGTCCACAGGTGTGTTCTTGTATTATAATTTGTGTTCATTATACACTATTTTACCATAGTTACTTTTTTATTAAGAACACCCTCCCCTGAAACCATGATCTAGAACAGTGTCACGGCTTTGAGAGAGGCTCATAGCTCTTCGCTGGGCTGAAGGCATCGCCTTCATCCCGAAGAGGTGATGACGCCCTTAAATAAGCCTTCAGCGCGATAAATTCCATCTTAATCATTTCTTTACCTACCATTTGTACATAAACACTTTTTCCTACCCAACAACTGGCGCCAATGTGCGTTACTCGAATTTCTTCATTCTGGATACGGGGTTATGTTCGTAATGTTATTTCTGTTCTGTTCTGCTGAAAATTCTGATATTTTTTAAACTATGATTTGTGCTTCTAAATTCTTTAAAATAATCAGCCATTTTGCAATCATAATTTTAAGAAGATTAATTTATCTACAGAAATAAATACACAAATTTGTATCTAAACCCAATGAAATTACATATTTATAGACACGTTATTTTCTAAAAAAATTAACACAAAATATGTTACGAGTAGCAAACACTCTTACGTTTACAGTAAAGTCTTAATTCAAACATCGTTTT
Source organism: Halesus radiatus (assembly GCA_022606495.2). Taxonomy (NCBI): domain Eukaryota; kingdom Metazoa; phylum Arthropoda; class Insecta; order Trichoptera; family Limnephilidae; genus Halesus; species Halesus radiatus. The sequence continues at coordinate 264,973 of JAHDVE020005647.1, forward strand.
TGAATGACAAAGACGGACATTTATAAGATATGTCTGTTGAACGCGATGGATGTGCGTCCGTACGTCATCGTTTTCGTAATTAAAAGTCATGTCGAATATCACTGGTGTGAATTATTATTATTTTTTTTTATTGAATATAAATACATATAGAATATTTAATAGTACAGATATAATAGCTAATTACAAAAAAAGAATAAATTTATTTTACAAAAAATGGCCAACTCAATAGAGAAAGATTTCTCGTGTTTGAGTTGGGGAGCACTGCCATCTAGCGACAGTAGTGAATAAATAAAAGTACATTAAGAATATGTTAGTGAAAGACTAAAAGTACGTGATACTAGAAATACAACGATGAGGTGACACTACGCCTACTCGCTTACACTACGGTAGGACCCACTAAGAAAGGACCTACTGCTAGAAGGTTGTATTTATTATACTCATGTGTTGCTACGTTTTCCGTCTCACTTTCTCTAAAATAAGGGTAATTTTTTTCGGGAAACAATGGAATGATATGTATTTCCATAGTATCATTGTTTCATTCTATGTTTGTCAAATGTTGGTAATGTCATTGATTTTTTCCAGATTACAATTATTGTATTATGTTAAGTAATTTGCGTGTATTTACGAATGAAATGTTTATGGTATTATCGTGTTTCTTTTACTGGTGTTTTGCGTGTAATGGAAACACTTTTTGGCATTGATTTACATATTATTATCTGAGACAGCAAACGATTTCACGCAACATGTGAATGTTTTATACTAAATAAAAGTACGGTAATTACAATATGTTTTGCATGTCACTTTTTGGGCTCTATAACCTGTCTATTGTTTTCAATGTCATTCTCTAAAGCTGTCAAAATTGTTCATAGATTGTTCATATTGTAAATTCAGTTGATTTAAGTGACGTATTAGTGTTATATATCAAAATAATTCAAATCTATATTTTCCTTTTTCTATGTTCACCACCAAGATGGCTGCCACTGATGAGCTGGGGTTGACATCATATTTACTATTTTTCAAATATCATATCAAACGCTTTGATGTATACATCATAATAATTTTACAATAACAAATAATAGCATACTATTAGTATACCATAACTTTTTATAAGCTTTAAATCAAAATACAAATGTCATAAAATCATTATAAACCAAATTAAAGGGTAAACAAATCAAGGTAGATATCATTCTTGGTAATCAAAATAAAAATATTTCACTTGTCTTTTTCTATAATTATTTTTTCAAAAGATTCTATATCTTAATAAAAGTATAAAAAAACGTTTATTCCTTTTCAATGTTGTTGGTAACCAGACCTCAATCGAGCCATAAACATTAATGACTGACAAAACTCAGTGTTATTTTGTCGAAATCTTTTGTCGTTGTTTTCTTTTAAAGTTCCAAATCTGACAACTTATTATGTTATCGTGGAATTTATATGGATATTATATCACTTAACGGATACAAAAAAGGATACTTTACTTTCATGCAAAACAATTCACAAAACACAATAAAATTACATACGAATTGCCAGAACTGCCCGTCTAGTCTTCTATGAATATAATTAAAGAAGGGTGGAGAATGTGAATATATCTACCCGGCATTCAATTAACCATTATCTGTTTCAGCTGTCTGTTTTGTAGTTAAACCGTTAATTTTCTCATTTTGAAATATTCGTCCATAATACGGCCTGAAAAAAATTAACTTTGCCTGAAGAGGTTCAACATGAATGTATCATAATATTTGTGACTGTTTAAATAAAATAATTGTTTGTCCCGGCACGACAATTTGTATTAATTTGTAACAATAGTTCAAGAAGGATGTTCCTACCCATGTGGAAATAAATATTAAGAATTGGTTTTTCCATAAATATAGGTGGCTGACGATTAAATGTACGCGAGTATAATGATGAATGAAATATTGTAAAGGTTACTTTAAGATACCAGAAAGCCAATACATCATCTCATTGTCTGCCAAAATACGTTATATACCGCAGACACTGTCGACTGTCGACGTCGTCCTTTGGGGAAATGGCGTTATAAAATATTTTTTTGGTGAAAAGCAAAACAGGGGAAGTGACACCCGTGGACCGCGGACGTAATTTATATTTATCGCACGTGACCACCCTTCCTTGCCTCCCACCCAACTCTCCCCATCCAACTCGCTTCCCCATCCCTTGTTGGTACAGCACCCCGGGGTACGCTTGCTTTTGGTGCCCATGAGAAGATTCACGGATATTTTCACCTGACGGGTTTGTTTTCATGATGCAATCTTATTTTCATTCGGTCACGAGGAACGCTCTTAAAATTAGATATAATTTATATTGATATTTAAAATAGACATCACTTAAATAAACACAAGACAATATTGTATATAGCAGAATAATACAAAGAAAAAGGGGTAATCATAATCATTACAACACCATAGAAATCAAATTATGGCCAACAATCCCCATATATTATTTTTAATGAGATATTAAACGGTGCTTGCGGCCCAACGCAGTCGTGCTACGCATTTTTGCCCACATTTAAAACGTACGTGATGTTGCCCCATCGTTAAACATCTTCCACCGTTATTCACATTAGCACAAGGGTTCAATGCCAACATATTCATATCTAATTTATTCATCTGAGAGAACATTACATTCCTACTAAAACATCATAAAGATAATGTTCCATATTACAAAACATATCGAGATCTGCTCAAATAACTTCGCAACTTAAATTATAAAAATCTTTAACAAAACCCGCTGAAAAAATATTGCGGTCTATTTTTTATAATTTTTTAATTAGTGGCGCATTAACAGGCTGGAAATTGTTCCATTAAATAATTCTGTCCCGAATAATCTCCCCCGGTTCTTAGATAATCTTAATGGAAGGTCAAACGCAGATAGGTCCTGAGAATATTTAGCATCGGAAAATCTGCCATATCAACATGAACCCTTTCCGTGTACGTGTAAGGCGGGAGTATTCATAATTAATATTTATTCAGGTAGGCTGCGGAAAATTAAATTTAATAGTTTACTTAATCCTTTCGCAACAAAAGATTTTCCGAGAAAAGCAAATGAGGTACAACCTATTTCTGCTCTACCTACAGAACACCGAAAGCTGCTGGCAATATTTATTTCCCTAAATACCTGAAATAATAACGCGTATTTGCTCAGTTAGGGTTTACGGTTCCTGTTTTATATGCACAGCAATGAATGGTGCCTCTAGTACATTAATAATCGCCATACCTTTTTCTGTTTACTGCTGAAGAACCGCATAACAGTTTTGATTAACTTCCTGGTTTCTAGATTATATCGAAATTTAGTTAATCACGTATTTTAGGATGGCTTATTATCAATACTTGTTTCACCGCAATATCTAATATCGTAAGACCTCTTAACAGCAAATCTGGCTTATTGAACCAATCAGCCCCGAGAAATAACCCTTCAGCCTACAGTACACGTTATAGATCTACCCTCAACTGAGCATAAGCAACAATTGTTGATATTATTCCGATAGAATTTGAAATCACCCAACTGGTAAATACACGTTGGTATTGATTGAAAATTACATTGTAAGTTATAGGTTGACTTCTCAGTCATGTCATTAGAGGAGCGACAATTCAGATTCTGGTATACAATGAACGCTAGTATTATTACCCGGCATCTCACAAGCTATGCTAATCGTTTAAGAAACCTTTTTTTTCTTATTGAACATTTGAAATTCATGTGAAAGTGGAATATACCAAGTGGCGTCTTATTTTACAGTTAGGTTGACGTTTCAACGCTCCACAGATCAAAGTGTAATTGACTTTGCAAGTTTATGGAAGCTCCATTGCCCTTGAAATAGACAGAAAAAATCTGTGCAAATTTTATAGACTTTCGTAGACTGGTTTCGAAAGAAGACACTTCGTAAAAGTGCTCATATTTATTGATGCTGTTAAATATTGTAATTGGGTACACCGTAAATAATTCATGTTTCCATGATTTTATGATAAGAGAAATATTTACGAGAAAAGCGTACAGTTTGATACTTGTTGCCGTGAAAGACATCTTGACCCTGGCCGGCCGCAGCGCGCACCGGCCCGCAGCAAGGGACAGTGGTTGGTGATACCCGTGACATGTGTCTCCGTGTCCTGTGGTACTCGGCGCAAGTAAATACGGGAGGCCGAAGAAAGGCCCTCCAGCCGAGAGGCTCGCAGCTCCACTTCAGATATAATCTTGCCCGGCCAGGGGCGTGACTTGGCAGCGATACCCACTACTTATCTCGCCTGCTCCGTGGGGAGAGCATACGGCGGAAAATTCACTTCAAAATTATTGCTTTTTGCGTGATGATTGTTCTTGCCTGTGAGATTTTGTATAAAAAAATAAATAAATACTCTGTGAAGATTGAAAAGAGTTTTTCTTTATTGCACAGATCATAAATAACGACAACAAAAAGATATTATTTCTTAAACAAAAAATCAATTTCATTAGCCTGTCTGGGGCCCAAGAGTTGAAAAGTTTTATGTGAATATAAGTGACATCAGTTTTCTTTCAATCGGTTTAGATCTCATGTAATATTCAAAAAATTCCGATGAAAACTTGTTTCCCAATGTTTTTATGTGTAATTAACGTTTCTCAAAGATTCAATAAAAATATGGAGAACACCACTAATTTAATGTAAATCAAATTTAATAATGTTATTATTAAATTCTGCAAGTATTTTTAGTTGTTATTATTGTGACAGCTGTTTCGGCGTTTCTGAAGTTTGAAAATTGCCTTAAAAGCCGAAACAGCTGTCACAATAATAACAACTAAAAATACTTGCAGAATTTAATAATAACATTATTAAATTTGATTTAAATTAATTTAAAAAATAAATAAATGGAGTTCTACGAATTAAACACAAAAATAATTAATACCACTAAGTCAATAGTTGATTTTACAGTAACTCCACCCAGGAGACCCTGAGGGTAATAGTTGATAACCCAATTGATAGGTTTTTAACCTTAAAATGGAAGGGAGGAGTAAAATTTATTTATTATTACTTCAAACTAATATTTCACCGAATTGCCGACCGATCGCTCTAGCTTTCTTCAAGATATGTTTTCCTCGAGTTCTTTCCCAGTCAATGCGTTTGTCTTCATAGTAACAGGTTGAACCTTTTTCTCCTAGGTTAGTTTAATAATTTCTTCCCCTAGAAAATTTTACGTCTCATTGTATAATAATGATAGTAAAAAAAAAAAAAATTATTTGCCAATAAATTATTTAACTTATTTTAATTTTTACATATCATATCATTTTAGTAATTGAAACAACATCAGCTATCCATTCCGGAGCTCGGTGTACATCTGGTTTTCAGCACAAATAATCAACAAATCAAAAACACTCAACACTCAAATAAAATAATGAAATTAAAAAAAAAGGTTGCACATCTAAAAATACATTTTTTTTTTTTACAAAATCAGTAATGCAAGCATCCATTTCATTATTTATCAGTTATGATGTTGTGCGACCAACTGTGCAGTCAGCAACCATTCGTTGCAGAACATCTTGAAGCACTGCAGCGATAGCTGTAACTAAACTCAAAACTGACTCAAAGCGGTTCGATGTCTGGGGAGAACAAGTAAATGGTCTTTTAACGTTTGAGGTTATCTGTCTTAGATGTGTTCGGCGGTATGTAGTGTATTGTGATACTTACCAATACTCACCAGAGCGCTTACGTTAATGATTGTCGCGGAGATATTAAATGAAAGAAGGTTCACTATTTGTTTGATTTATTTCTCACGCGTACAAAGATCAGAAGGAATATTTAAAGACTAGAAGTGATGCATTATGCAAATCTACAAGTTACTAGTAAGTTCGACAACACGACCGGATCAGCAGGAAGCAGAAAAGTGAATAATTCTCCTGTTCTGTGGATAACAGAAAGTCGGCCGGTTGTCATTTGAATGAAGGGTTACCATAAGAAAAAAATAAACTTTGTGGCTAATAAATTGCTTGCATATTACATACCTTCCGCCCAGTTTCTTAAACGACTTAAAATTATATAATCTTAAAGTATGGATGTAATACTAATACATATTCTTACAATTATCTTTGATGTAGATCAATAAGTATATACTCCAACTTGCTTATTGTTGATTAATATAAATCAAAGATAATTGTGTTGCATTTGCCTATTGTAAATAAACTAAAAATAATTACATTCGACATTTTGTCTTTAAGACTTATTTTAAATATATAACATCACTTTAAAAGTCATCTTAAATTGTATTAATAGTATAAATAATAAATACTTAAGCTACCTCCTAAATAAACATTTTGCTTTAGCAAATAAAGGAGTCAAGTGACTTACGATTAAATACAAGTCGTTATTTCAGACAACTTAAGCTTGATTAAAATCTACATATATATATGTGGTAAGTATAATACAGGATTTTTTATATTATTCAACAAAGTGATTTCCCTATCACTGGAATAAAAAGAAAATTATTATTAAACTTAAGCTTAAAATCTAAATGTTTTTAATTTATGCTTATCACAAAAATATAAAGTTGTGTTCATGAAATTTGAGTCTTATTTTGAGTGTTTATTTCTAACTTATCGTTATTGTGGGTGTATAGTATTATCATTTTTCATGAACGAACAAGAGTATATTTTGTACGATTGCTTACCTATGCTTCGGTAAGATGATGAATATATCAGTAAACAATAATTTTAGTAATAACCTTTTAACATGTGTTATGTTGATTATATGGTCAGCATAACACATGTTATCATGTTCTTTAGGTAACAGATATTTTTATGCTATTATATTTATATATGATACATTTTCTATATTTAGTGTAAGATATTGTGAAATGTTTAAATTACTATAGCTAGTTGAATGGTTTGTTTACTTTACCATTTCGTTTTCTTACATCTAGTTACATGGTGAACATGTTTTTAAAGATGAAAAACTTTTCAACATTACAACGGTTCATCTCGTCGATGACCGAGATGCATTTCTTTCTACATAGTGTTTCTGCGCTATGTTTTGAAAATAAAAATTGTATAACAACAGTACTAGAGTTCAAAATTTATACAAAAATTGTAGACTTTAGTATCAGTAACTTTAAAAAATATACATGGTTAGCTATGTCTTGAATATGTTATTTAGGCATTATTTTTTAAATTTCTTTTAACCTCTTTGAGTTTAATATGGGTTTTGTAGAAAGAAAATAATTAATTTAATTTGCCAATTTAATTGCATTACGACAGGTATCTGTCGGGAAAATGTACTCTGCGACCAGATCTTGTTCGTTTGATTTCTGGGAGTGGTTCCTGGACAGATGCGTAAGCTGGCACGTTGTCTTCTACAGGTATGAAAGCAGGTTTCAGTCGGTCTATGGAGACACGTTTAGGCTTTCCTTTTATGCTGATGACGAATGTCTTCTCATCGCGTTCTTCTACCTTGTAGGGACCTTCATAAGGGTTTTGAAGGGGTTTTCTTCCACCGTCTGTTCTGAGAAAGACGTGGGTAGTTTGAGCTAGGTCTTTATGTACAAAGCACTTTCTTGATCCATGAGCGCTGGCAGGTGTTGGCTTAATATTTTCGAATTTTCTCTGCAAGCGACCGACGTATGTATCAGGATCTTCTCTAGGCGTTTCGGTGAAGAAATCGCTAGGTAGTCTCAATGTTCTACCGTACGTGAGTTCAGCAGGGGAACATTTTAGGTCTTCACGAACTGTGGATCTCAATCCGAGTAGAATTAGTGGGAGATTTTCCAACCAGTTCGGCTCGCCACTTGCCATAAGAGAGGCTTTCAGAGTACGATGCCATCTCTCTATTAAGCCATTGGCCTGTGGGTGGTAAGCGGTGGTTCTTGTATGTTTGATACCAAATTTATCTGTTAGCTTCTTAAATAAGAAGCTCTCGAACTGACGTCCCTGGTCTGTAGTAATTGTCTCCGGGGTACCGTGACGAGTTATCCAGTGGTTCATCAGTGCGGTTGCTACTGTTTCAGCAGACATGTCCTTTAATGGTACAGCTTCAGGCCAGCGGGTGAATCTGTCGATCATCGTCAACAGGTATTGATAACCGTTGCATGCTGTAAGAGGGCCAACTAAATCAATATGAAGATTGCGGAAGCGGTCTTCTGGTAAAACGTATGTCGATAGTGGAGCTGCTGTATGTTGTGTGACTTTCGCTTTCTGGCAAGGGATACATTGTTTTACGAAGTTTTTTATATCTTTCGCCATGTTGGGCCAAACAAACCTCAATTTTATTGTCTTCGTTGTCCCTAGAATGCCTGGGTGACAGACATTGTGAATACTTCTAATTACCTCTGTTCGCATGGAAGCTGGAACAAAAGGTCTGACATGGCCAGTTGATATGTCACACCATAGTGATCTGTCAGTGCCGGGTATCACCATTTGACGCAGGGAGAGGCCGGTGTCATCTTTTGCCTTAATACATTCGTCGTTTTGACACTGCGCTTCTGCCATCTTCCCATAGTCAATTGTAGTAGGACAGTTTATCTCTTCAATGCGAGATAGGGTGTCAGCTACTATATTTTGGAGTCCAGAGATGTGCCTAATATCAGTTGAAAACTGTGCAATGTAATCCAACTGTCTTTCTTGACGTGGAGAGCTAGAGGCTCGTTTCTTGCTAAAGGCAAAGGTGATTGGCTTGTGGTCCGTGTACAATATAAAATTACGTCCTTCAACGTTGTTGCGAAAGTACTTCACGGCTTCATATACACCTGTTAGTTCGCGGTCGAATGTACTGTAATTCCGCTGAGCTGGGGTGAATTTTTTAGAAAAAAATCCAAGTGGTTCCCATGTGTCGCCGTTGGACTGTTGTAAAGACGCTCCAATTGCTGTGTCACTAGCGTCTACCATTATAGCGATCTTCGCATCGGACTTCGGGTGAGCTAGCAGCGCGGCATTAGCTAGGTGATTTTTACAGTCTTTGAAAGCCTTCGTTAATTCGACGTTCCATGTAAGTGTTCTCTTATCGTTTTTCTTGTATCCAGCGATGCAATCAAACAACTTAGCTTGAGTTTCGATAGCTTTAGGTAGGAACTTTCGGTAGTAGTTTAACATACCTAAAAAGCGACGTAGACCTTTCGCAGTTTTAGGTAGCGGAAATTCTGTTATAGCTTTAACTTTTTCTTTGATGGGAGTCATGCCCGTTTGATTAATAGTATGCCCCAGAAAGTTCACAGTAGTTTCACCAAATTTACATTTTTGAATGTTAATAACTAGTCCGTTGTCAGCTAGACGTTTTAACAATGTGTTTAAATGCCTCTGGTGTTCTTCTTCATTTGCTGAAGCGATCAATATGTCATCCAGGTACACAAAGCAAAAATCTAGATCTCTGGTGATAGCGTGCATAAAACGCTGGAAACTTTGTGCCGCGTTGGATAAACCAAATTGCATAGACGTAAATTCATATAATCCAAACGGTGTGATGATGGCCGTTTTTGGGATATCATCTGGTTCTACGGGTATCTGGTGGTACGCCCGCGTCAAGTCTATAGTTGAAAAAATCTTTGCCTTAGATAGTTTGTGGGCAAAGTCGTGGAGCTGGGGAATTGGATATTTGTCCGGTATTGTTTTCGCGTTTAGGCGTCTATAGTCCCCACAAGGGCGCCATTCTCCATTGGGTTTCTTCACCATGTGCAATGGACTGGCCCAGTTGCTCTTGGAAGGTCTGCACATACCTTGTTCCATTAAAAATTTAAATTCACGTTTGGCTGCTTCTAGTAGGGCTGGTGCCAACCTGCGTGCACGTTCAGTCACAGGAGGGCCTCTGGTTTCGATAAAATGAGTCACCGTATGTTTCTTGGTTTCGGTAGTATTCATGTTCGGGCGCGTCAGACTTGGATACTTGTTAAGAATATCCCGGTACTTCGAAGTATTTGAAATCGTTGAGATTCCCGTGGATATTCCTTTGTACGTCGTGCCGTTGATGTATAATCCGGTGGACTGGTCTGATATTACAGCCTTTTTTAGATTAACTGTAAGATTGAAGTTGTGCAGGAAATCGGCTCCGAGTATAGCTCTTGACACATCTGCAACTATAAATCTCCACTTCATGGTTCTGCGTAGGCCAAGGTTCAAATCCAGGATTTTTGTGCCGTAGGTTTTGATTTTAGTACCGTTTGCGCTGTACAAAGTAGTTGGGCAGTTATCAGAAGTGACAAACTTCCTGTTCTGGATGGAATGTCTAGGAATGACGGATACATCAGCGCCGGTGTCTACAAGAAATTTTTGACGTGTTTCACAGTCAAATATAAAGAGACGACAAGTGTTTGTAGGAATCTCACACGTCTCTACTGTGGAATTCCGCTTGTCGTTTCCCTGTGTATTTTTGGGAAAGGAACACGGCTTGTAGCATCTGTATGCTTTTTCTCCAAATTTATTATGCCAACGGCAATATCCATTGGGATTTCTGTTCGGAGATCTCCCCTGTGATCCTGATCTTGAACGTCTAGGTGGATTTTGTCTTGATGGGGATTGATAATGATGATTTTGAAAATTCTGCCTACCCCGTCCGTGGAAATCAGGTTGTGGATTGACCTGCGATGCCTTCAGTTGCTTCAATTCCTGGGTGAGCTGCAGTACTTGTTTTTGAAGGTCCAGCAGTACCGAGTTGTCTTCCTGTCGTGAGGATCCTGGTCTTTCGTTTCTTTCGACTGCAGCACATTCGTTCGAATTATAGACGTCGACTATTTTATCTGCCGCAGAAGCAAGTTGATTGAGGTCGTTGTCTGGCAGCGCGGATAGGATCGCTTGGATATGTTGTGGAAGTCGCTGCAGCCATAATGTTTTTACGATTGCACACTTTGCTAAAGACGGTCCAGCCAACTCCATCATATGTCGGAGTAGACCTGTTGGTTTCCTGTCTTCTAACTGGATGCCAGTGAGGAGTCGAGTAATTTTCTTCCGAGTCCTGTAGTCGTTCGATGAGTGCCGTTTTGATACGTACGTATTTTTCTTGTACGGGAGGATTTGTTACGATGTCACTAACGCATTGTAGGGTATCTTGGTCGAGTGCAGCAATTATGATGTTGTATTTAGTAAAATCTTCCTTTATCCTTGAATTAACGAACTGAGCCTCCGCCTGAGCGAACTAAAGGGTGATGTTGGACCGCCAACAGGGTGGTAAACGTACAGAAACCTGCTGAACGTCTGACGTCGGTGCATTGTGTTCTTCCATCGTGAACTTGCCGTAGTCCTTTTTTGGAATTATGATGAGATTTTCTGTTCCTGGTTCTTCGTTAGATCTTTCTTCACGAGTGGTCATTACACAATTCCCATGCAATGTGCAGTACATATGGCAATAAAATATGACTAATATGACAAGAAAATATGTAAATTTGTCAAGGTTAGGATGTATGTTAGAATGATTGCATTTTAAAATCCGTAATCCATATATCAATTTAAAAATTTAAAATCTCAAAAGGTTGTAAAAAATGTAAAACGGTTAAAATCTTTTCATAGAATATATTAAAAAGTTTGAAAGAAACTAATGTTCAAACAAATGGATTCTAATATTATTTGAAATTTTGAAAGTTGGAACAAAATAATTGTAACATTATTTGCGTTGCATTGTATGCTTTTACGGAACACATTTGAATTTGTAACACTTTTGAAACAAAATACATTGTAACATTACTTGTATTCACTTGTATGCGTTTACGGAACACATTTGGGATTGTAACATTTTTGGTAAATAATTCACTAAAAAAATGAAAACTTGATTTTCACTGTGAAGTTAGTAATTAAAAATTTTACTTTTTTAACATTTACGTGTTAGAAGGTAATCATCTCGTCTCAGCTGTGGGATCGGGTCTGATTCGTCTTTTCCTGAATGTTTTGGGTCAGATCCGACGATAATTCCGCCGCTCGAATCGACGATTTTTCTTTTGTATATCGCTGGAATAGATTGTAACAAAGAGATTAGTTTTTATTGAAATCATGAATTGAGGAAAAATATTAATTGTGTCACTATTTTCATTAATACATGAAATTTTAGGCATTGTAAAGATATGTTTTTATTCTTAGCGCTTGTAAGCTGTTAGAGCTGATGATAGAGAGAATTTAAGTTTATTCCTTTAGGAATGTGACAAATAATATGATAGAACCAATTCTGAGTAATAATAAATTCTTATTTTTCAATACAAATCTAGGCATATTTGCGGATTGCAAGGTTAATCATGGATTACTTTATTATTCGACATCGTAGCATTTACCAATTGCACGTGATTATTTCACGAGGTATATTATTAAAATTACTGAGGTTTTAAAAAATTCTAAATATTGTTATGCACTGTTATTTATTAATTAGGAAAAATGTACTTACAAGGGGAAGTGACCTCAGGATCCACCTTTCTACTCCTGCCTACCGGCCGTTATGAATTATTCCGCGTGTTTTCGGGGTCACCAATTTAATGTTTGAAGGTTATCTGTCTTAGATGTGTTCGGCGGTATGTAGTGTATTGTGATACTTACCAATACTCACCAGAGCGCTTACGTTAATGATTGTCGCGGAGATATTAAAAGAAAGAAGGTTCACTATTTGTTTGATTTATTTCTCACGCGTACAAAGATCAGAAGGAATATTTAAAGACTAGAAGTGATGCATTATGCAAATCTACAAGTTACTAGTAAGTTCGACAACACGACCGAATCAGCAGGGAGCAGAAAAGTGAATAATTCTCCTGTTCTGTGGATAACAGAAAGTCGGCCGGTTGTCATTTGAATGAAGGGTTACCATAAGAAAAAAATAAACTTTGTGGCTAATAAATTGCTTGCATATTACACGCCAAAAAACGTAAACGACGTTCAAAATCGTCAAAAATTGTCCAATGATACCAAATTAAACCCTAAATCGCACAAAGTCGTCTAGAAACGTCAAAAAACGTCCAAAACGCCAAAAAACGTCAACGACGTTCAAAATTGTCAAAAATTGTCCAATGATACCAAATTGAACCCTAAATCGCACAAAGTCGTCTAGAAACGTCAAAAAACGTCCAAAACGCCAAAAAACGTCAACGACGTTCAAAATTGTCAAAAATTGTCCAATGATACCAAAATTAACCCTAAATCGCACAAAGTCGTCTAGAAACGTAAACGCACAAAGTCGTCTAGAAACGTCGAAAAACGTCAAAACCGCCAAAAAACGTCAACGAAGTTAAAAATCGTCAAAAATTGTCCAATGATACCAAATTAAACCCTAAATCGCACAAAGTCGTCTAGAAACGTCGAAAAACGTCAAAAACGCCCAAAAACGTCAACGAAGTTCAAAATCGTAAAATATTGTCCAATGATACCAAATTAAGCCCTAAATCGCACAAAGTCGTCTAGAAACGTCAAAAAACGTCAAAAACGCCATAAAACGTCAAAATCACCAAAAAACGTCAACAAGGTTCAAAATCGTCAAAAATTGTCCAATCATACCAAATTTAATCCTAAATCGCACAAAGTCGTCTAGAAACGTCAAAAAACGTCAAAAACGCCAAAAAACGTCAACGAAGTTCAAAATCGTCAAAAATTGTCCAATGATACCAAATGAAACCCTAAATCGCACAAAGTCGTCTAGAAACGTCGAAAAACGTCAAAAACGCCAAAAAACGTCATAAACGCTAAAAAACGTCAACGAAGTTCAAAATCGTAAAAAATTGTCCAATGATACCATATTAAACCCTAAATCGCAAAAAGTCGTCTAGAAACGTCAAAAACAGTCAAAAACGCCAAAAAACGTCAACGTTTTTCAGAATCGTCAAAAATTGTCCAATAATACCAAATTAAACCCTAAATCTCACAAAGTCGTCTAGAAACGTTAAAAAAACGTCAAAAACGCCATAAAACGTGAAAAACGCCAAAAAACGTCAACGAAGTTCAAAATCGTCAAAAATTGTCCAATGATACCAAATTAAACCCTAAAACGCACAAAGTCGACTAGAAACGTCAAAAAAAGTCAAAAACGCCAAAAAACGTCAACGTTGTTCAAAATCGTCAAAAAATGTCGAATGATGCCAAATTAAACCCTAAATCGCACAAAGTCGTCTAGAAACGTCAAAAAACGTCAAAAAGGCCAAAAAACGTCAACGAAGTTCAAAATCGTCAAAAATTGTCCAATGATACCAAATTAAACCCTAAATCTCACAAAGTCGTCTAGAAACGTCAAAAAACGTCAAAAACGCCATAAAACGTCAAAAACGCCAAAAAACGTCAACGAAGTTCAAAATCGTCAAAAATTGTCCAATAATATAATATTAAACCCTAAATCGCACAAAGTCGTCTAGAAACGTCAAAAAACGTCAAAAACGCCAAAAAACGTCAACTAAGTTTGAAATCGTCAAAAATTGTCCAATGATACCAAATTAAACCCTAAATCGCATAACTCGGATAGAAACGTCAAAAAACGTCAAAAACGCCAAAAAACGTCAAAAACGCAAAAAAAGGGCAATGAAGTTCAAAATCGTCAAAAATTGTCCAATGATACCAAATTAAGCCCTAAAACGCACAAAGTCGTCTAGAAACGTCGAAAAACGTCCTAAACGCCAAAAAACGAAAACGAAGTTTAAAATCGTCAAAAATTGTCCAATGATACCAAATTAAACCGTAAATCGCACAAAGTGGTCTAGAAACGTCAAAAAACGTCCAAAACGCCAAAAAACGTCAACGAATTTCAAAAACTACAAATATTTTCCAATGATACCAAATTAAGCCCAAAATCGTACAAAGTCGTCTAGAAACGTCAAAAAACGTCAAAAAAGTTCAAAAGCGTCCAAAATTGTCCAATGATACCAAATTAAACCCTAAATCCCACAAAGTCGTCTAGAAACGTCAAAAAACGTCAAAAACGCCAAAAAATGTCAAAAACGCCAAAAAACGTCAACGAAGTTTGAAATCGTCAAAAATTGTCCAATGATACCAAATTAAACCCTAAATCGCATGAAGTCGGACAGAAACGTCAAAAAACGTCAAAAACGCCAAAAAACGTCAAAAACGCCAAAAATGTCAATGAAGTTCAAAATCGTCAAAAATTGTCCAATGATACCATATTAAACCCTAAATCGCACAAAGTCGTCTAGAAACGTCAATAAAAGTCCAAAACTCCAAAAAACGTCAACGATGTTCAAAATCGTCAAAAATTGTCCAATGATACAAAATTAAGCCCTAAATCGCACAAAGTCGTCTAGAAACGTCGAAAAACGTCCAAAACGCCAAAAAACGTAAACGAAGTTCAAAATCGTCAAAAATTGTCCAATGATACAAAATTAAGCCCTAAAACGCACAAAGTCGTCTAGAAACGTCGAAAAACGTCCAAAACGCTAAAAAACGTCAACGAATTTCAAAATCTACAAATATTGTCCAATGATACCAAATTAAGCCCAAAATCGCACAAAGTCGTCTAGAAACGTCGAAAAACGTCAAAAACGCCAAAAAACGTCATAAACGCTAAAAAACGTCAACGAAGTTCAAAATCGTAAAAAATTGTCCAATGATACCATATTAAACCCTAAATCGCAAAAAGTCGTCTAGAAACGTCAAAAACAGTCAAAAACGCCAAAAAACGTCAACGTTTTTCAGAATCGTCAAAAATTGTCCAATGATACCAAATTAAACCCTAAATCTCACAAAGTCGTCTAGAAACGTCAAAAAACGTCAAAAACGCCATAAAACGTGAAAAACGCCAAAAAACGTCAACGAAGTTCAAAATCGTCAAAAATTGTCCAATGATACCAAATTAAACCCTAAAACGAACAAAGTCGTCTAGAAACGTCGAAAAACGTCAAAAACGCCCAAAAACGTCAACGAAGTTCAAAATCGTGAAATATTGTCCATTGATACCAAATTAAGCCCTAAAACGCACAAAGTCGACTAGAAACGTCAAAAAAAGTCAAAAACGCCAAAAAACGTCAACGATGTTCAAAATCGTCAAAAAATGTCGAATGATGACAAATTAAACCCTAAATCGCACAAAGTCGTCTAGAAACGTCAAAAAACGTCAAAAAGGCCAAAAAACGTCAACGAAGTTCAAAATCGTCAAAAATTGTCCAATGATACCAAATTAAACCCTAAATCTCACAAAGTCGTCTAGAAACGTCAAAAAACGTCAAAAACGCCATAAAACGTCAAAAACGCCAAAAAACGTCAACGAAGTTCAAAATCGTCAAAAATTGTCCAATAATATAATATTAAACCCTAAATCGCACAAAGTCGTCTAGAAACGTCAAAAAACGTCAAAAACGCCAAAAAACGTCAACGAAGTTTGAAATCGTCAAAAATTGTCCAATGATACCAAATTAAACCCTAAATCGCATAACTCGGATAGAAACGTCAAAAAACGTCAAAAACGCCAAAAAACGTCAAAAACGCAAAAAAATGGCAATGAAGTTCAAAATCGTCAAAAATTGTCCAATGATACCAAATTAAGCCCTAAAACGCACAAAGTCGTCTAGAAACGTCGAAAAACGTCCTAAACGCCAAAAAACGAAAACGAAGTTTAAAATCGTCAAAAATTGTCCAATGATACCAAATTAAACCGTAAATCGCACAAAGTGGTCTAGAAACGTCAAAAAACGTCCAAAACGCCAAAAAACGTCAACGAATTTCAAAAACTACAAATATTTTCCAATGATACCAAATTAAGCCCAAAATCGTACAAAGTCGTCTAGAAACGTCAAAAAACGTCAAAAAACGTCAAAAAAGTTCAAAAGCGTCAAAAATTGTCCAATGATACCAAATTAAACCCTAAATCCCACAAAGTCGTCTAGAAACGTCAAAAAACGTCAAAAACGCCAAAAAATGTCAAAAACGCCAAAAAACGTCAACGAAGTTCAAAATCGTCAAAAATTGTCCAATGATACCAAATTAAACCCTAAATCGCACAAAGTCGTCTAGAAACGTCAATAAAAGTCCAAAACGCCAAAAAACGTCAACGATGTTCAAAATCGTCAAAAATTGTCCAATGATACAAAATTAAGCCCTAAAACGCACAAAGTCGTCTAAAAACGTCGAAAAACGTCCAAAACGCCAAAAAACGTAAACGAAGTTCAAAATCGTCAAAAATATTCCAATGATACCAAATTAAGCCCTAAAACGCACAAAGTCGTCTAGAAACGTCGAAAAACGTCCAAAACGCCAAAAAACGTAAACGAAGTTTAAAATCGTCAAAAATTGTCCAATGATACCAAATTAAACCCTAAATCGCATGAAGTCGGACAGAAACGTCAAAAAACGTCAAAAACGCCAAAAAACGTCAAAAACGCCAAAAATGTCAATGAAGTTCAAAATCGTCAAAAATTGTCCAATGATACCATATTAAACCCTAAATCGCACAAAGTCGTCTAGAAACGTCAATAAAAGTCCAAAACGCCAAAAAACGTCAACGATGTTCAAAATCGTCAAAAATTGTCCAATGATACCAAATTAAACCCTAAATCGCACAAAGTCGTCTAGAAACGTCAAAAAACGTCCAAAACGCCAAAAAACGTCAACGAAGTTCAAAATCTACAAATATTGTCCAATGATACCAAATTAAGCCCTAAATCGCACAAAGTCGTCTAGAAACGTCAAAAAACGTCCAAAACGCCACAAAACGTCAACGAATTTCAAAATCGACAAATATTGTTCAATGATACCAAATTAAGCCCAAAATCGCACAAAGTCGTCTAGAAACGTCGAAAAACGTCAAAAACGCCAAAAAACGTCATAAACGCTAAAAAACGTCAACGAAGTTCAAAATCGTAAAAAATTGTCCAATGATACCATATTAAACCCTAAATCGCAAAAAGTCGTCTAGAAACGTCAAAAACAGTCAAAAACGCCAAAAAACGTCAACGTTTTTCAGAATCGTCAAAAATTGTCCAATAATACCAAATTAAACCCTAAATCTCACAAAGTCGTCTAGAAACGTTAAAAAAACGTCAAAAACGCCATAAAACGTGAAAAACGTCAAAAACGCCAAAAAACGTCAACGACGTTCAAAATTGTCAAAAATTGTCCAATGATACCAAATTAAACCCTAAATCGCACAAAGTCGTCTAGAAACTTCGAAAAACGTCAAAAACGCCAAAAAACGTCAACGAAGGTAAAAATCGTCAAAAATTGTCCAATGATAACAAATTAAGCCCTAAAACGCACAAAGTCGTCTACAAACGTCGAAAAACGTCAAAAACGCCAAAAAACGTCAAAAACGCCAAATAACGTCAACGAAGTTCAAAATCGTCAAAAATTGTCCAATGATACCAAATTAAACCCTAAATCGCACAAAGTCGTCTAGAAACGTCAAAAAACGTCAAAAAGGCCAAAAAACGTCAACGAATTTCAAAAACTACAAATATTTTCCAATGATACCAAATTAAGCCCAAAATCGTACAAAGTCGTCTAGAAACGTCAAAAAACGTCAAAAAACGTCAAAAAAGTTCAAAAGCGTCAAAAATTGTCCAATGATACCAAATTAAACCCTAAATCCCACAAAGTCGTCTAGAAACGTCAAAAAACGTCAAAAACGCCAAAAAATGTCAAAAACGCCAAAAAACGTCAACGAAGTTCAAAATCGTCAAAAATTGTCCAATGATAGCAAATTAAACCCTAAATCGCACAAAGTCGTCTAGAAACGTCAATAAAAGTCCAAAACGCCAAAAAACGTCAACGATGTTCAAAATCGTCAAAAATTGTCCAATGATACAAAATTAAGCCCTAAAACGCACAAAGTCGTCTAAAAACGTCGAAAAACGTCCAAAACGCCAAAAAACGTAAACGTAGTTCAAAATCGTCAAAAATATTCCAATGATACCAAATTAAGCCCTAAAACGCACAAAGTCGTCTAGAAACGTCGAAAAACGTCCAAAACGCCAAAAAACGTAAACGAAGTTTAAAATCGTCAAAAATTGTCTAATGATACCAATTTAAACCCTAAATCGCACAAAGTCGTCTAGAAACGTCAAAAAACGACAAAAACGCCAAAAAATATCAAAAACGCCACAAAACGTCAACGAAGTTCAAAATCGTCAAAAATTGTCCAATGATACCATATTAAACCCTAAATCGCACAAAGTCGTCTAGAAACTTCGAAAAACGTCAAAAACGCCCAAAAACGTTAACGAAGTTCAAAATCGTAAAATATTGTCCAATGATACCAAATTAAGCCCTAAAACGCACAAAGTCGTCTAGAAACGCCAAAAAACGTCAAACACCCCCAAAAACGTCAACGAAGTTCAAAATCGTCGAAAATTGTGCAATGATACCAAATTAAACCCTAAATCGCAAAAAGTCCTGTAGAAACGTAAAAAAACGTCAAAAACGCCAAAGAACGTCAAAAACGCCAAAAAACGTCAACCAAGTTCAAAATCGTCAAAAATTGTCCAATGATACCAAATTAAACCCTAAATCGCACAAAGTCGTCTAGAAACGTAAAAAAACGTCAAAAACGCCAAGAAACGTCAAAATCGCCAAAAAACGTCAACGAAGTGCAAAATCGTCAAAAATTGTCCAATGATACCATATTAAACCCTAAATCGCACAAAGTCGTCTAGAAACGTCAAAAAACGTCAAAACGCCAAAAAACGTCAACGAAGTTTGAAATCGTCAAAAATTGTCCAATGATACCAAATTAAACCCTAAATCGCATGAAGTCGGACAGAAACGTCAAAAAACGTCAAAAACGCCAAAAAACGTCAAAAACGCCAAAAATGTCAATGAAGTTCAAAATCGTCAAAAATTGTCCAATGATACCATATTAAACCCTAAA
The DNA here is from genome assembly GCA_022606495.2 of Halesus radiatus. Taxonomy (NCBI): domain Eukaryota; kingdom Metazoa; phylum Arthropoda; class Insecta; order Trichoptera; family Limnephilidae; genus Halesus; species Halesus radiatus. The sequence continues at coordinate 284,693 of JAHDVE020005647.1, forward strand.
TCGCACAAAGTCGTCTAGAAACGTCAATAAAAGTCCAAAACGCCAAAAAACGTCAACGATGTTCAAAATCGTCAAAAATTGTCCAATGATACAAAATTAAGCCCTAAATCGCAAAAAGTCGTCTAGAAACGTCAAAAACAGTCAAAAACGCCAAAAAACGTCAACGTTTTTCAGAATCGTCAAAAATTGTCCAATGATACCAAATTAAACCCTAAATCTCACAAAGTCGTCTAGAAACGTTAAAAAAACGTCAAAAACGCCATAAAACGTGAAAAACGCCAAAAAACGTCAACGAAGTTCAAAATCGTCAAAAATTGTCCAATGATACCAAATTAAACCCTAAAACGAACAAAGTCGTCTAGAAACGTCGAAAAACGTCAAAAACGCCCAAAAACGTCAACGAAGTTCAAAATCGTGAAATATTGTCCATTGATACCAAATTAAGCCCTAAAACGCACAAAGTCGACTAGAAACGTCAAAAAAAATCAAAAACGCCAAAAAACGTCAACGTTGTTCAAAATCGTCAAAAAATGTCGAATGATGCCAAATTAAACCCTAAAGCGCACAAAGTCGTCTAGAAACGTCAAAAAACGTCAAAAAGGCCAAAAAACGTCAACGAATTTCAAAAACTACAAATATTTTCCAATGATACCAAATTAAGCCCAAAATCGTACAAAGTCGTCTAGAAACGTCAAAAAACGTCAAAAACGTCAAAAAAGTTCAAAAGCGTCAAAAATTGTCCAATGATACCAAATTAAACCCTAACCCACAAAAGTCGTCTAGAAACGTCAAAAAAACGTCAAAAACGCCAAAAAATGTCAAAAACGCCAAAAACGTCAACGAAGTTCAAAATCGTCAAAAATTGTCCAATGATACCAAATTAAACCCTAACCGCAATTGTAAAGTCGTCTAGGAAACGTCAATAAAAGTCCAAAACGCCAAAAACGTCAACGATACCAAAAACCGTCAAAAATTGTCCAATGATACAAAATTAAGCCCTTAAACGCACAAAGTCGTCTAAAACGTCGAAAACGTCCAAAACGCCAAAACGTAAACGAAGTTCAAAATCGTCAAAAATATTCCAATGATACCAAATTGTCTTTGGCAACGCACAAAGTCGTTCAGGAACGTCGAAAACGTCCGAAACGCTAAAACGTCAACGAAGTTAAAAATCGTCAAAAATTGTCCAATGATACCAAATTAAACCCTAAATCGCACAAAGTCGTCTAGAAACGTCGAAAAACGTCAAAAACGCCCAAAAACGTCAACGAAGTTCAAAATCGTAAAATATTGTCCAATGATACCAAATTAAGCCCTAAAACGCACAAAGTCGTCTAGAAACGCCAAAAAACGTCAAACACCCCCAAAAACGTCAACGAAGTTCAAAATCGTCGACAATTGTGCAATGATACCAAATTAAACCCTAAATCGCAAAAAGTCCTGTAGAAACGTAAAAAAACGTCAAAAACGCCAAAGAACGTCAAAAACGCCAAAAAACGTCAACCAAGTTCAAAATCGTCAAAAATTGTCCAATGATACCAAATTAAACCCTAAATCGCACAAAGTCGTCTAGAAACGTAAAAAAACGTCAAAAACGCCAAGAAACGTCAAAATCGCCAAAAAACGTCAACGAAGTGCAAAATCGTCAAAAATTGTCCAATGATACCATATTAAACCCTAAATCGCACAAAGTCGTCTAGAAACGTCAAAAAACGTCAAAACGCCAAAAAACGTCAACGAAGTTTGAAATCGTCAAAAATTGTCCAATGATACCAAATTAAACCCTAAATCGCATGAAGTCGGACAGAAACGTCAAAAAACGTCAAAAACGCCAAAAAACGTCAAAAACGCCAAAAATGTCAATGAAGTTCAAAATCGTCAAAAATTGTCCAATGATACCATATTAAACCCTAAATCGCACAAAGTCGTCTAGAAACGTCAATAAAAGTCCAAAACGCCAAAAAACGTCAACGATGTTCAAAATCGTCAAAAATTGTCCAATGATACAAAATTAAGCCCTAAATCGCACAAAGTCGTCTAGAAACGTCGAAAAACGTCCAAAACGCCAAAAAACGTAAACGAAGTTCAAAATCGTCAAAAATTGTCCAATGATACAAAATTAAGCCCTAAAACGCACAAAGTCGTCTAGAAACGTCGAAAAACGTCCAAAACGCTAAAAAACGTCAACGAATTTCAAAATCTACAAATATTGTCCAATGATACCAAATTAAGCCCAAAATCGCACAAAGTCGTCTAGAAACGTCAAAAAAAGTCAAAAAACGTCAAAAAAGTTCAAAAGCGTCTAAAATTGTCCAATGATACCAAATTAAACCCTAAATCCCACAAAGTCGTCTAGAAACGTCAAAAAACGTCAAAAACGCCAAAAAACGTCAAAAACGCCAAAAAACGTCAATGAAGTTCAAAATCGTCAAAAATTGTCCAATGATACGATATTAAACCCTAAATCGCACAAAGTCGTCTAGAAATGTCAAAAAACGTCAAAAACGCCAAAAAACGCCAATGAAGTTCAAAATCGTCAAAAATTGTCCAATGATACCGTATTGAACCCTAAGTCGCACAAAGTCGTCTAGAAACGTCTAAAAACGTCCAAAACGCCAAAAAACGTAAACGAAGTTCAAAAGCGTCAAAAATTGTCCAATGATACCAACTTAAACCGTAAATCCCACAAAGTCGTCTAGAATCGTCAAAAAACGTCAAAAACGCCAAAAAACGTCAAAAACGCCAAAAAACGTCAACGAAGTTCAAAATCTACAAATATTGTCCATTGATACCAAATTAAGCCCTAAATCGCACAAAGTCGTCTAGAAACGTCAAAAAACGTCCAAAACGCCAAAAAACGTCAACGAATTTCAAAATCGACAAATATTGTCCAATGATACCAAATTAAGCCCAAAATCGCACAAAGTCGTCTATAAACGTCAAAAAACGTCCAAAACGCCAAAAAACGTCAACGAAGTTCAAAATCTCCAAATATTGTCCAATGATACCAAATTAAGCCCTAAATCGCACAAAGTCGTCTAGAAACGTCAAAAAACGTCCAAAACGCCAAAAAACGTCAAGAACGCCAAAAAACGTCAATGAAGTTCAAAATCGTCAAAAATTGTCCAATGATACCATATTAAACCCTAAATCGCACAAAGTCGTCTAGAAACGTCATAAAACGTCAAAAACGCCAAAAACCGTCAACGAAGTTTGAAATCGTCAAAAATTGTCCAATGATACCAAATTAAACCCTAAATCGCATAAAGTCGGATAGAAACGTCAAAAAACGTCAAAAACGCCAAAAAACGTCAAAAACGCCAAAAATGTCAATGAAGTTCAAAATCTACAAATATTGTCCAATGATACCAAATTAAGCCCTAAATCGCACAAAGTCGTCTAGAAACGTCAAAAAACGTCCAAAACGCCAAAAAACGTCAAGAACGCCAAAAAACGTCAATGAAGTTCAAAATCGTCAAAAATTGTCAATGATATTAACCCTAAATCTTCATAAAGTCGTCTAAAACATTAAAAACGTCAAAACGCCAAAAAACGTCAACGAAGTTTGAAATCGTCAAAAATTGTCCAATGATACCAAATTAAACCCTAAATCGCATGAAGTCGGACAGAAACGTCAAAAAACGTCAAAAACGCCAAAAAACGTCAAAAACGCCAAAAATGTCAATGAAGTTCAAAATCGTCAAAAATTGTCCAATGATACCAAATTAAAGACTAAATCGCACAAAGTCGTCTAGAAACGTCAAAAAACCTCCAAAACGCCAAAAAACGTCAACGAAGTTCAAAATCTACAAATATTGTCCAATGATACCAAATTAAGCCCTAAATCGCACAAAGTCGTCTAGAAACGTCAAAAAACGTCCAAAACGCCAAAAAACGTCAACGAAGTTCAAAATCTACAAATATTGTCCAATGATACCAAATTAAGCCCTAAATCGCACAAAGTCGTCTAGAAACGTCAAAATACGTCCAAAACGCTAAAAAAACGTCAACGAATTTCAAAATCTACAAATTTTGTCCAATGATACCAAATTAAGCCCTAAAACGCACAAAGTCGTCTAGAAACGTCGAAAAACGTCCAAAACGCCAAAAAACGTAAACGAAGTTCAAAAGCGGCAAAAATTGTCCAATAATACCATATTAAACCCTAAATCGCACAAAGTCGTCTAGAAACATCGAAAAACGTCCAAAACGCCAAAAAACGTCAACGAAGTTGAAAATCGTCAAAATTTGTCCAATGATACCATATGAAACCCTAAATCGCACAAAGTCGTCTAGAAACGTCAAAAAAAGTCAAAAACCCCAAAAAACGTCAACGTTGTTCAAAATCGTCAAAAATTGTCCAATGATACCAAATGAAACCCTAAATCGCACAAAGTCGTCTAGAAACGTCGAAAAACGTCAAAAACGCAAAAAAACGTCATAAACGCTAAAAAACGTCAACGAAGTTAAAAATCGTAAAAAATTGTCCAATGATACCATATTAAACCCTAAATCGCACAAAGTCGTCTAGAAACGTCATAAAAAAGTTAAAAACGCCAAAAAACGTCAACGTTGTTCAAAATCGTCAAAAATTGTCCAATGATACCAAATTAAACCCTAAATCTCACAAAGTCGTCTAGAAACGTCAAAAAACGTCAAAAACGCCATAAAACGTCAAAAACGCCAAAAAACGTCAACGAAGTTCAAAATCGTCAAAAATTGTCCAATGATACCAAATTAAACCCTAAATCGCACAAAGTCGTCTAGAAACGTAAAAAAACGTCAAAAACGCCAAGAAACGTCAAAATCGCCAAAAAACGTCAACGAAGTGCAAAATCGTCAAAAATTGTCCAATGATACCAAATTAAACCCTAAATCGCACAAAGTCGTCTAGAAACGTCGAAAAACGTCTTAAACGCCAAAAAACGTAAACGAAGTTTAAAATCGTCAAAAATCGTCCAATGATACCAAATTAAACCGTAAATCGCACAAAGTCGTCTAGAAACGTCAAAACACGTCCAAAACGCCAAAAAACGTCAACGAATTTCAAAAACTACAAATATTGTCCAATGATACCAAATTAAGCCCAAAATCGCACAAAGTCGTCTAGAAACGTCAAAAAGCGTCAAAAATTGTCAAATGATACCAAATTAAACCCTAAATCCCACAAAGTCGTCTAAAAACGTCAAAAAACGTCAAAAACGCCAAAAAACGTCAAAAACGCCAAAAAACGTCAACGAAGTTCAAAATCGTCAAAAATTGTCCAATGATACCAAATTAAACCCTTAATCGCACAAAGTCGTCTAGAAACGTCAAAAAAAGTCCAAAACGCCATAAAACGTCAACGAAGTTCAAAATCGTCAAAAATCGTCCAATGATACCAAATTAAGCCCTAAAACGGACAAAGTCGTCTAGAAACGTCGAAAAACGTCCAAAACGCCAAAAAACGTAAACGAAGTTCAAAAGCGGCAAAAATTGTCCAATGATACCAACTCAAACCCTAAATCCCACAAAGTCGTCTAGAAACGTCAAAAAACGTCAAAAACGTCGAAAAAAGTCAAAAACGCCAAAAAACGTCAACAAAGTTCAAAATCGTCAAAAATTGTCCAATGATACCATATTAAAACCTAAATCGCACAAAGTCGTCTAGAAACGTCAAAACGTCAAAAACGCCAAAAAACGTCAACGAAGTTTGAAATCGTCAATAATTTTCCAATGATACCAAATTAAACCCTAAATCGCATAAAGTCGGATAGAAACGTCAAAAAATGTCAAAAACGCCAAAAAACGTCAAAAACGCCAAAAAACCTCAACGATGTTCAAAATCGTCAAAAGAAATTGTCCAATGATGCAAATTAAAGCCCTAAAACGCACAGTCGTCTAGAAACGTCGAAAAACGTCCTAAACGCCAAAAAACGTAAACGAAGTTCAAAAGCAGCAAAAATTGTCCAATAATGCCAACTCAAACCTAAAATCGCACAAAGTCGTCTAGAAACGTCAAAAAACGTCCAAAACGCCAAAAAACGTCAAGAACGCCAAAAAACGTCAATGAAGTTCAAAATCGTCAAAAATTGTCCAATGATACCATATTAAACCCTAAATCGCACAAAGTCGTCTAGAAACGTCAAAAAACGTCAAAAACGCCAAAAAACGTCAACGAAGTTTGAAATCGTCAATAATTTTCCAATGATACCAAATTAAACCCTAAATCGCATAAAGTCGGATAGAAACGTCAAAAAACGTCAAAAACGCAAAAAACGTCAAAAACGCCAAAAAACGTCAACGAAGTTCAAAATCGTCAAAAATTGTCCAATGATACCAAATTAAACCCTAAATCGCACAAAGTCGTCTAGAAACGTCAAAAAACGTCCAAAACGCCAAAAAACGTCAACGAAGTTCAAAATCTACAAATATTGTCCAATGATACCAAATTAAGCCCTAAATCGCACAAAGTCGTCTAGAAACGTCAAAAAACGTCCAAAACGCCAAAAAAGGTCAACGAATTTCAAACTCTACAAATATTGTCCAATGATACCAAATTCAGCCCTAAATCGCACAAAGTCGTCTAGAAACGTCAAAATACGTCCAAAACGCTAAAAAAACGTCAACGAATTTCAAAATCTACAAATTTTGTCCAATGATACCAAATTAAGCCCTAAAACGCACAAAGTCGTCTAGAAACGTCGAAAAACGTCCAAAACGCCAAAAAACGTAAACGAAGTTCAAAAGCGGCAAAAATTGTCCAATAATACCATATTAAACCCTAAATCGCACAAAGTCGTCTAGAAACATCGAAAAACGTCCAAAACGCCAAAAAACGTCAACGAAGTTGAAAATCGTCAAAATTTGTCCAATGATACCATATGAAACCCTAAATCGCACAAAGTCGTCTAGAAACGTCAAAAAAAGTCAAAAACCCCAAAAAACGTCAACGTTGTTCAAAATCGTCAAAAATTGTCCAATGATACCAAATGAAACCCTAAATCGCACAAAGTCGTCTAGAAACGTCGAAAAACGTCAAAAACGCAAAAAAACGTCATAAACGCTAAAAAACGTCAACGAAGTTAAAAATCGTAAAAAATTGTCCAATGATACCATATTAAACCCTAAATCGCACAAAGTCGTCTAGAAACGTCATAAAAAAGTTAAAAACGCCAAAAAACGTCAACGTTGTTCAAAATCGTCAAAAATTGTCCAATGATACCAAATTAAACCCTAAATCTCACAAAGTCGTCTAGAAACGTCAAAAAACGTCAAAAACGCCATAAAACGTCAACGAAGTTAAAAATCGTCAAAAATTGTCCAATGATACCAAATTAAACCCTAAAACGCACAAAGTCGTCTAGAAACGTCGAAAAACGTCAAAAACGCCCAAAAACGTCAACGAAGTTCAAAATCGGGAAATATTGTCCAATGATACCAAATTAACCCCTAAAACGCACAAAGTCGTCTAGAAACGTCGAAAAACGTCAAAAACGCCCAAAAACGTCAACGAAGTTCAAAATCGTCAAAAATTGTCCAATGATACCAAATTAAACCCTCAAACGCACAAAGTCGTCTAGAAACATCACAAAACGTCCAAATCGCCAAAAAACGTCAACGAAGTTGAAAATCGTCAAAAATTGTCCAATGATACCATATGAAACCCTTAATGGCACAAAGTAGTCTAGAAACGTCAAAAAAAGTCAAAAACGCCAAAAAACGTCAACGTTGTTCAAAATCGTCAAAAATTGTCCAATGATACCAAATTAAACCCTAAAACGCACAAAGTCGTCTAGAAACGTCAAAAAACGTCAAAAAGGCCAAAAAACGTCAACGAAGTTCAAAATCGTCAAAAAATGTCCAATGATACCAAATTAAACCCTAAATCGCACAAAGTCGTCTAGAAACGTCGAAAAACGTCAAAAACGCCAAAAAACGTCAACGAAGTTTAAAATCGTCAAAAATTGTCCATTGATACCAAATTAAACCCTAAATTGCACAAAGTCGTCTAGAAACGTCAAAAAACGTCCAAAACGCCAAAAAACGTCAACGAATTTCAAAAACTACAAATATTTTCCAATGATACCAAATTAAGCCCAAAATCGTACAAAGTCGTCTAGAAACGTCAAAAAACGTCAAAAAACGTCAAAAAAGTTCAAAAGCGTCCAAAATTGTCCAATGATACCAAATTAAACCCTAAATCCCACAAGTCGTCTAGAAACGTCAAAAACGTCAAAAACGCCAAAAAACGTCAAAAACGCCAAAAACGTCAATAAACTTCGAAATCGTCAAAAATTGTCAAATGATTCCAAATTAAGCCCTTAATCGCACAAAGTCGTCTAGAAACGTCGAAAAACGTCAAAAACGCCAAAAAACGTCAACGATGTTCAAAATCGTCAAAAATTGTCCAATGATACAAAATTAAGCCCTAAAACGCACAAAGTCGTCTAAAAACGTCGAAAAACGTCCAAAACGCCAAAAAACGTAAACGAAGTTCAAAATCGTCAAAAATATTCCAATGATACCAAATTAAGCCCTAAAACGCACAAAGTCGTCTAGAAACGTCGAAAAACGTCCAAAACGCCAAAAAACGTAAACGAAGTTTAAAATCGTCAAAAATTGTCCAATGATACCAAATTAAACCCTAAATCGCACAAAGTCGTCTAGAAACGTCGAAAAACGTCCAAAACGCCAAAAAACGTCAACGATGTTCAAAATCGTCAAAAATTGTCCAATGATACAAAATTAAGCCCTAAATCGCACAAAGTCGTCTAGAAACGTCGAAAAACGTCCAAAACGCCAAAAAACGTAAACGAAGTTCAAAATCGTCAAAAATTGTCCAATGATACCAAATTAAACCCTAAATCGCACAAAGTCGTCTAGAAACGTCGAAAAACGTCAAAAACGCCATAAAACGTCAAAAACGCCAAAAAACGTCAACGAAGTTCAAAATCGTCAAAAATTGTCCAATGATACCATATTAAACCCTAAATCGCACAAAGTCGTCTAGAAACTTCGAAAAACGTCAAAAACGCCCAAAAACGTTAACGAAGTTCAAAATCGTAAAATATTGTCCAATGATACCAAATTAAGCCCTAAAACGCACAAAGTCGTCTAGAAACGCCAAAAAACGTCAAACACCCCCAAAAACGTCAACGAAGTTCAAAATCGTCGAAAATTGTGCAATGATACCAAATTAAACCCTAAATCGCAAAAAGTCCTGTAGAAACGTAAAAAAACGTCAAAAACGCCAAAGAACGTCAAAAACGCCAAAAAACGTCAACCAAGTTCAAAATCGTCAAAAATTGTCCAATGATACCAAATTAAACCCTAAATCGCACAAAGTCGTCTAGAAACGTAAAAAAACGTCAAAAACGCCAAGAAACGTCAAAATCGCCAAAAAACGTCAACGAAGTGCAAAATCGTCAAAAATTGTCCAATGATACCATATTAAACCCTAAATCGCACAAAGTCGTCTAGAAACGTCAAAAAACGTCAAAACGCCAAAAAACGTCAACGAAGTTTGAAATCGTCAAAAATTGTCCAATGATACCAAATTAAACCCTAAAACGAACAAAGTCGTCTAGAAACGTCGAAAAACGTCAAAAACGCCCAAAAACGTCAACGAAGTTCAAAATCGTGAAATATTGTCCATTGATACCAAATTAAGCCCTAAAACGCACAAAGTCGACTAGAAACGTCAAAAAAAGTCAAAAACGCCAAAAAACGTCAACGTTGTTCAAAATCGTCAAAAAATGTCGAATGATGCCAAATGAAACCATAAATCGCACAAAGTCGTCTAGAAACGTCAAAAAACGACAAAAAGGCCAAAAAACGTCAAAACGCCAAAAAACGTCAACGAAGTTCAAAATCGTCAAAAATTGTCCAATAATATAATATTAAACCTAAATCGCACAAAGTCGTCTAGAAACGTCAAAAACAGTCAAAAACATAAAAAACGTCAACGTTTTCCAGAATCGTCAAAAATTGTCCAATAATACCAAATTAAACCTAAATCTCCACAAGTCGTCTAGAAACGTTAAAAACGTCAAAACGCCATAAAACGTGAAAAACGCCAAAAAACGTCAACGAAGTTCAAAATCGTCAAAAATTGTCCAATGATACCAAATTAAACCCTAAAACGCACAAAGTCGACTAGAAACGTCAAAAAAAGTCAAAAACGCCAAAAAACGTCAACGTTGTTCAAAATCGTCAAAAAATGTCGAATGATGCCAAATTAAACCCTAAATCGCACAAAGTCGTCTAGAAACGTCAAAAAACGTCAAAAAGGCCAAAAAACGTCAACGAAGTTCAAAATCGTCAAAAATTGTCCAATAATACCATATTAAACCTTAAATCGCACAAAGTCGTCTAGAAACGTCAAAAAACGTCAAAAACGCCATAAAACGTCAAAAACGCCAAAAAACGTCAACGAAGTTCAAAATCGTCAAAAATTGTCCAATAATATAATATTAAACCCTAAATCGCACAAAGTCGTCTAGAAACGTCAAAAAACGTCAAAAACGCCAAAAAACGTCAACTAAGTTTGAAATCGTCAAAAATTGTCCAATGATACCAAATTAAACCCTAAATCGCATAACTCGGATAGAAACGTCAAAAAACGTCAAAAACGCCAAAAAACGTCAAAAACGCAAAAAAAGGGCAATGAAGTTCAAAATCGTCAAAAATTGTCCAATGATACCAAATTAAGCCCTAAAACGCACAAAGTCGTCTAGAAACGTCGAAAAACGTCCTAAACGCCAAAAAACGAAAACGAAGTTTAAAATCGTCAAAAATTGTCCAATGATACCAAATTAAACCGTAAATCGCACAAAGTGGTCTAGAAACGTCAAAAAACGTCCAAAACGCCAAAAAACGTCAACGAATTTCAAAAACTACAAATATTTTCCAATGATACCAAATTAAGCCCAAAATCGTACAAAGTCGTCTAGAAACGTCAAAAAACGTCAAAAAAGTTCAAAAGCGTCCAAAATTGTCCAATGATACCAAATTAAACCCTAAATCCCACAAAGTCGTCTAGAAACGTCAAAAAACGTCAAAAACGCCAAAAAATGTCAAAAACGCCAAAAAACGTCAACGAAGTTTGAAATCGTCAAAAATTGTCCAATGATACCAAATTAAACCCTAAATCGCATGAAGTCGGACAGAAACGTCAAAAAACGTCAAAAACGCCAAAAAACGTCAAAAACGCCAAAAATGTCAATGAAGTTCAAAATCGTCAAAAATTGTCCAATGATACCATATTAAACCCTAAATCGCACAAAGTCGTCTAGAAACGTCAATAAAAGTCCAAAACGCCAAAAAACGTCAACGATGTTCAAAATCGTCAAAAATTGTCCAATGATACAAAATTAAGCCCTAAAACGCACAAAGTCGTCTAAAAACGTCGAAAAACGTCCAAAACGCCAAAAAACGTAAACGAAGTTCAAAATCGTCAAAAATTGTCCAATGATACAAAATTAAGCCCTAAAACGCACAAAGTCGTCTAGAAACGTCGAAAAACGTCCAAAACGCTAAAAAACGTCAACGAATTTCAAAATCTACAAATATTGTCCAATGATACCAAATTAAGCCCAAAATCGCACAAAGTCGTCTAGAAACGTCGAAAAACGTCAAAAACGCCAAAAAACGTCATAAACGCTAAAAAACGTCAACGAAGTTCAAAATCGTAAAAAATTGTCCAATGATACCATATTAAACCCTAAATCGCAAAAAGTCGTCTAGAAACGTCAAAAACAGTCAAAAACGCCAAAAAACGTCAACGTTTTTCAGAATCGTCAAAAATTGTCCAATGATACCAAATTAAACCCTAAATCTCACAAAGTCGTCTAGAAACGTTAAAAAAACGTCAAAAACGCCATAAAACGTGAAAAACGCCAAAAAACGTCAACGAAGTTCAAAATCGTCAAAAATTGTCCAATGATACCAAATTAAACCCTAAAACGAACAAAGTCGTCTAGAAACGTCGAAAAACGTCAAAAACGCCCAAAAACGTCAACGAAGTTCAAAATCGTGAAATATTGTCCATTGATACCAAATTAAGCCCTAAAACGCACAAAGTCGACTAGAAACGTCAAAAAAAGTCAAAAACGCCAAAAAACGTCAACGATGTTCAAAATCGTCAAAAAATGTCGAATGATGACAAATTAAACCCTAAATCGCACAAAGTCGTCTAGAAACGTCAAAAAACGTCAAAAAGGCCAAAAAACGTCAACGAAGTTCAAAATCGTCAAAAATTGTCCAATGATTCCAAATTAAACCCTAAATCTCACAAAGTCGTCTAGAAACGTCAAAAACGTCAAAAACGCCATAAAACGTTAAAAACGCCAAAAAACGTCAACGAAGTTCAAAATCGTCAAAAATTGTCCAATAATATAATATTAAACCGTAAATCGCACAAAGTCGTCTAGAAACGTCAAAAAACGTCAAAAACGCCAAAAAACGTCAACGAAGTTTGAAATCGTCAAAAATTGTCCAA
>JAHDVE020005648.1:0-11103 GCA_022606495.2 Halesus radiatus
AAAGGAAACTAATGTATTACATCGGAATGATGTGTTTATTTTACTATTAATATGGGTAAAAATGTAAATGTTACCTTTTGGTTCTTGTGATGTTTTTCCGCCTAGCTAAGCTAGTAATAAATATTAACCCCTCGAAGACTCGACTACTTTACTAGTAATATGGGTAAAAATGTATATATTACCTTTTGGTTCTAGTGATGTTTTTCGGCCTAGCTAAGCTGTTAATAAATATTAACCCATATTACTAGTAAAATAGTCGAGACTCGACTATTTTACTAGTAATATGGGTAAAAATGTATATATTACCTTTTGGTTCTAGTGATGTTTTTCGGCCTAGCTAAGCTGTTAATAAATATTAACCCCTCGAAGACTCGACTATTTTACTAGTAATATGGGTAAAAATGTATATATTACCTTTTGGTTCTAGTGATGCTTTCGGCCTAGCTAAGCTGTTAATAAATATTAACCCCTCGAAGACTCGACTATTTTACTAGTAATATAGGTAAATGTATATATTACCTTTTGGTTCTAGTGATGTTTTTCGGCCTAGCTAAGCTGTTAATAAATATTAACCCCTCGAAAACTTGACTATTTTACTATTAATATGGGTAAAAATGTATATGTTACATTTTGGTTCTAGTGATGTTTTTCGGCCTAGCTAAGCTGTTAATAAATATTAACCCCTCGAAAACTTGACTATTTTACTATTAATATGGGTAAAAATGTATATGTTACCTATTGGTTCTAGTGATGTTTTTCCGCCTAGCTAAGCTGCTAATAAATATTAACCCCTCAGAGACTCGACTATTTTACTATTAATATGGGTAAAAATGTTTATGTTACCTTTTGGTTCTAGTGATGTTTTTCGGCGTAGCTAAGCTGTTAATAAATATTAAACCCTCAAAGACTCAACTATTTTACTAGTAATATGGGTAAAAATGTATATATTACCTTTTCGTTCCAGTAATATTTTTCGGCCTAGCTAAGCTGTTAATAAATATTAGCCCCAAGAAGACTCTTGGGAGATATTTCTCTCAGAAAACAAATAGCCGTAAAGTCTTTTGGGGAGATATATCTCCCAGCCCGAATCTAACTCATAAAAGTCATGATATCTCATTTTATATTATAGTAATGTGTATGATTTTAACTGTAAGAGAAAAAAAAACACGCTTTTTATATCCATTTAAAAGTTTACCATGCACATTTATGAACAATTATCATTTATTATCAAAAGACTCGAGGCTTTAAAGAAAAACCAAATTTATTTATTGAAGAAATTTTAATTTGATTATTTGTTTATGGGTTAATATTAAAATAATCTAGTGGCCAAGTCAGTATCTTTTGCGTCAGCTGATGGAAGTTAAAATAACACACTTTGACAGTTTTCATAAACGCAGCATCGCACAGACGAGTATCTTTATGAAAAAACGTTTACGTGGTTAAAATCCGAAAAAAAAAAAATATATTCAGAAACTCGATAGTCATGACATCACATGGCGACCATTTTAATAATGGCCTTCCATCCCTACCATATCTACACTACCGGATATCAGGTCTAATGGAGTCGTTGTGAGAATTGCTTGTATCTGTTCTCACCGCTTGGGTTTTTTATATTCGTGATTTGAATTTGCGATCAGTGAAATTTCATAAAAATCGTTATGGATATTCAAGTAGAGTAGATAATTTATTTCAGAAAATTTAGTTTTAATATCATAGTCCATTTATTTATATTTTAAACCATATTAATTCAATCGTATTTTTTTTACTTAAGCTTCTTCATTAAAAGCATTTAAGTATGTAAGTTAAGTCGAGTTGACGTATAATTTTTATGTTTACGTAAACGTTCGTCATTTTTAAAAAGGTTAAAAAAAAACATCTTGCGCTTCTTGGTGCTTTTATGTTCACCGTCAATTTAAACTTTTCATTTGTAAAAATATATTTTTTAAAGTTAATCTTGAACGGTGAAGTTTACTGGCAAGTTCTTTTAGGTACTTATGAAATAATGTCTAAATGAAAAAAATGACGAAAAGTTCACGTTTTTGGAACACAGTCTTCATTTAATCACTAGATGCCCAGAAAGTGATAAAGGGTTGGTTCATAATTCCTTAAAAGAAATGTATCACCTAAATGATGATTCACTTAAAATGGATTATCAATACCCCGTGCAAGGATATTTTTACTTCGACATTTATCATACAAACATCCTATTAAGAAGTAGCAAGCGAGAAACGGAGAACATTAAAATTGTATCAAACACAAATTTAAAAAAATTCAACACTATTTTATAGATTAATTGATATGCGACACGGAATATTGCCTATCGGACAATTGTCAAAAAAGTGTTCTGAGGCAAGAAATAATAATCGCTATATGCGTAATTTTTATTGGAAATTCTACCAAAAACGTAATATGAATATTCTCAACAGGCTTCTGCTAATTATTCATTTTCGAGCAGTTCAAGACCAAGTCCCCAGAAAAAATCACGCTTTTTTGCACTGAGACTAAGCAACTCGGAGACATTGGACACTAATGACAGCAAACAGGAAGAAGGAAAAAGTCAAGAAGAATCAGTTTACATTTTTTTGTGCTAATTCAGTGTGCTCTATTTAGGATTTTTATTTAAATATTTGTTTGGTGACGAATACGTCTAAATTTTTGTCTGTTGTCATTCTATTATTTTTTTAGTGCGATTTTCGATTAGGGACACATTGACTTGTGATTTTCAGGTAATTTCTTTCAAGAATATTTCTAATGTTTACGTTTTGTGGTTATTAATAAAAATGTATTCGATATATTGTATCCACCTTAGGTATTTTAAAACATTCATTTTTTATTTTTCTGTCTTTGCAAAAGTACTGCAATCTAAGGTTTTTTTGTCACAATTTCATTAAAAGTGTTTTTATTTACCCTTTGCTGATTTTAATGTGTGATTAGTGAAAAAGGTATGAAATAATGTCTCTAAAATACCATTTATTATTAATCATATCGACAAAACCCACTCAATAGTTTTGGCAAACTTTCGACGTAAAATACTCCTCCGTGCGTCGTCTTTTGGGTTTGCTTTATGGATTTGTATCTTAACGTAAGCACATACTTAAATTGTTAGCGCGATACGGACTATCAAACTGTAAACATGTGTTGTTTATGGCCAATTTAACTTGCGTTACTTAATTTAAAAGATGCAGAATTTGCCTCCTAATAATTTACGCTGGGGTAAGTATCGATTGCCATAGAGTGAATAAGACCGACAAAGATTTTCTTGGCATCTTAGTCCGACCGAGTGTTTTCAAGCAATGATGACGTAGCCAGATAATAAGATTAAACACACAACAGTAAAGAATGTTACATACGGTTTTGGGTTTTATTTTGGCAGCGATAGAACAGTTACTGATATTTTTCAAACTGATTATTATAACTTCTTCAACAATAGCAAAATTACTGTATGTCACCAAAATATTTACTTTTCTTATTCACATCAACTTTAAGAGCCAATCTCGCCCACTCAAAATCAATGGTTACAAATAATTTGATTATGCATAATGTTACATTAGCCAACCAGCTTGTTTACGTACCTTTGTTGGATGATTAGTGTTGGGATCGAAAAGAATCACGCTTGATGTTGTCTTCGCACAAAGGCATCGTTTCTTCTCGACATGACACATTGACCTCTGACCTTAAATCAACGATGATAATTTCGTACTTTATGAGTGCGTTCGCGCAGCGCTACGATGGACGAGGCCTATTCAATAATAAAAAAACAAAAGTTTTTTTTATGTAATATGCCAACAAAAGGATGATTATTTCTGACACGAATTGATGATTATTCAATATACTCTTGTTTGATAGCAGGTCGGTCTGACCTGAAAACAGTTAGTGAATTCTTTCATTTTTAATGAATTCTTTCTACGGTTGGGTCCATTGTTACAAACATAATAGAATTCAATGAATAAAGCTGCATACTTTTCATACAAGTTCTGATGTATTCTCTTCTTATTATATAAGATTTCACTTTCGTTTCGGTTAGACAACCTCATACCTTATCGATGCCACAATAGGTCATGTGCTCGATGTGAGTCTTTAACCCTTAACGAGACAATATTGGTTGTGTCAACATGTATTTTTTGAGGTTACCTAGTGCAACATAGCATTACGTGTTCCTTGTTTTCAATGCATAAATAGTAAATATTCTTGATTAACACGATTATTATTACATGATTAAAAACATTTTACAAAAAATCGTATTTAACTTATTAAAGCTTGTGCTTTAATGTCACACTAAATCGTTACTTTTAATAAGTTAATAATAAATTAATTTTAATTTCTAGGCTTTGTAAAAGGTGGTGATCTGTAAAAATGAAAATAACTATTTATATTCAAGACATCATCTATGGGTGCAATCACGTTCGGGCAGAACTTTGTATCTTAATACGAAGATGGTTACTAATACGAAAATGGCAACTAATGCAACAATACTTTGCACCTTAATACGAAGATGGCTACTAATACGACAATGGCAACTAATGCAACAATACTTTGCACCTTAATATGAAGATGGCTACTAATACGACAATGGCAACTAATGCAACAATACTTTGCACCTTAATACGAAGATGGCTTCTAATAAGACAATGGCAACTAATGCAACAATACTTTGCAACTTAATACAAAGATGGCTACTAATACGACAATATGCAACAATGGCAACTAATGCAACAATACTTTGCAACTTAATACGAAGATGGCTTCTAATAAGACAATGGCAACTAATGCAACAATACTTTGCAACTTAATACGAATATGGCTACTAATACGACAATGGCAACTAATGCAACAATACTTTGCACCTTAATATGAAGATGGCTACTAATACGACAATGGCAACTAATGCAACAATACTTTGCACCTTAATACGAAGATGGCTTCTAATAAGACAATGGCAACTAATGCAACAATACTTTGCACCTTAATACAAAGATGGCTACTAATACAACAATATGCAACAATGGCAACTAATGCAACAATACTTTGCACCTTAATACAAAGATGGCTACTAATACAACAATATGCAACAATGGCAACTAACGCAACAATACTTTGCACCTTAATACAAAGATGGCTACTAATACAACAATATGCAATAATGGCAACTAATGCAACAATGCTTTGCACCTTAATACAAAGATGGATTAATCGGTCGTATTATTTATTTTTATTATTTATTTATTTTTTATACTTTGCATACTGTAACCAAAACACAAATAAAAAAAATGTATTTATCTTCAAATTCTATACCTAATTTACATTTATATAGCAAAATTAACCATTAAAACAAAACTAATCAATACTTGTACCACATTTAACACATCCACGTGAACACCTCAGCACAGGTTCTCCTAGTGAGGTGGTCACGACACATATAACACTCCATTCACAGTATCACCTCTTCAAACCTACCTAACACTCCACATTATAAAACACCATACAAAATACATTTATTATACTAAAATATATATATATAAAATGGTACTACATAATAGATAGATATAAATAAATAAATACCTATATCAGAAATAATAAAAAATAATACTAATAATTCTCAGCGAAAGTACGAGATAAAAATAACTGAATTCAATAAGGTCTCGGTAGCTTAATTGGTAGAGATATTACTCTCAGATAGAGTAGAGGTTTTGAGTTCGAGTCTCATTCACAACCGTATCGTCTATATTTTCTGTGTCTGCTTCTGTTTTTTTTAAATTATTTTTTTTTAACTATAACTCCACACAAAAGGCTCTGTAGAAAATAATTTCCCTCAGGGCCTGTGCCATCTTTAAGGATGCTGTGTGGAGGATCTTTTTCGGGAGACGAAGGTGTGAACATAGGTATTTAAGAGATCAACGTTGTAGGAGGGAGGAAACACAGAGGACATATATCCATTGAGAATTTTTTTTTTTTTTTCAATATTGAACATAACAATAATTAGTTTTTCAATGTCATGCAACAAACCGATACACAGACCTTTACACATGGCTGAAATAACAGCTCGATAACGGGTCGTATTTAAAACTAGTTTTGTACTCATTGGAAGAGCAATAGTTTGCAATTTTTTTTTAAATTATCCCCTTCTTTTATCATGGTGGATCAACCTTTCTTACCGTAAAAAAAAAACTTTTTTTTTATCTGACACCTCACAAGAGCGCCCCTATATATACAGGGGAACTATATCGCTAGCTGGGCAACCTTTACACAGAATCCCAACACAGAAGATTCCTCACTATGAAGTTAATTTATCCGTTTTAATTAATGGACTTTACGATAATCTTTGTCATTATTTTTATAAAAAGTATTCGTATAAAGCAACTTACTAGTAATGCCTCAATCTGTCATAGGGACGTAAAAAATATGCGTCCAAAAATATTTATCGAGAACATAAGCGTTAAAGCAGTGCTGGATTGATGCGCAACCCGCGGCCCGCGTGCCTGTCTATTTTTTAAATGTTGTTTTTTTTTATTATTATTTATTGTATATCACAGACTGCGTCCATTTGCTATGCACATGAATAGAACAATAGTGTGTATGAAATTATACAGAATAACAAGAATTAAAATACATTTTTGCTTGTCTCTTGAAACCTTCAAGGTTTGTGTTGAAAATATAAAGAGAGATGTTATTTAGCAGCACCATACCCCTTGTCATTCAATGCCGAGCTAACACGTCTGTTCTACCATGTGGTATGCATATCAGATCGCGGTGCCGCCTGTGACAGTAGTTGTTTGATACAAACGGCTTATGGCATTCTAGGAGGTATGGAATGTCTATCAAATTATGCTGTCCGCTTGGAAAAAAACATGATTAAAAATCAACAGTTTATATGTTCCGTTTTATAGATTCATATTCAAATGTTAAAACATAGAATCAAAAAGAGCAATCATTCGATAGCAATCGTTCAGATTTACGTGTCCTATGAACAAAATATTAAACGATTTCCGTTCTGTTTTACAAAAATACGAAAAGGCTTCGCAACAAACTTTCCCGTCTTCGATGTTTTGAATCACCCGCCCAAAATTACAAGCATCATTAAATATGTTCTTTGAAATTTCAAATTGATTCAAGTCTTCAGCATTTATTGATTTGAGCTTGGACAGTGAAAATGCTTCACCTACAAAAAATTTTTTTAAAAAATCACTATTGATTCCACCAACTGCAAAGTTAACCATGTTATACTATAGGTGTTCTACCCCCTGCGGTTCACGAACGAAATAAATATCGAAAAATTGGTTCTCTGGCTAAAAAACTGAAAAAATAACCAGTTAAAGTAACCAACGTTGCACCGCAAAATTATTTTAATACCAGGTCAATGCCGAGTTTTCAGGACGATCAAATTTACTGTTGATTTGTGGTTGATAATTTTTCGATTAACTTTTTGTAAGTAGCACAGAGGCAAGCCCCATGACGGAGTAATGGGTCCCCGACCCGACTGGGGGGGAAAGGTGACGAAGATGTTCAATATTGATTGTTACCATACTAAGAACATTAAGCCTTTAACTGGTGGTTAGCCTTATGCACAACGTTTCCTGCATCGTTGCGTGCACATCATTACACATGCCAGAATTTCAATGGATTAGATGAGACCCGTGACACTACATAAATATACTAAGGCCCGGTTTTATAACCATCCGTTCGTATCGCCTGATACCATTTTTAACTAATATTCGGTCTACCGCCCGATTTTGCCGTTTTATAAACGTTAGTCAGATTACCGGTCAATTGACAGCTGTCAGTTGTTGCCCGATGATTGATTATTTGAAACTGTGTACTATTTTAATTAAAAATACAATATGTAATTTGCGTTTGTGAAATGAATTCCTTATCGAACACTGAAAACGACGACAAGCGATTGGCAATTAATCAAGATAAAAAAATGAATGGATAACGGTTCGTTGTTGAAAATGTTCGTACTTTACGTAACATAAATTTAGCAGTTCGTTTTATAAAACTGGCCCTAAATGTATTCATGAAAGTAAAGGGGTATTCAGGTAAAGCACTCCGGGAGTTTCTGAATATTGTTGCAAAACACTGTTCAGAACAGAAACATTGGGTTATTTTTTTTTTCTTAAATTTATTTATTCCTTTAAAAAATAGTTCCATCTATTTAAAACAATATTGACGTGCTATGGAAATGAATATAATTAATTTAGTTTAGATAGCTATAAGTATAGCTGTCTAAACTAAAAAAAAAATGTTCCTCAAAAATCTTATCTATGATTGGGTTACCCCTATTGAAGCCTTTCGATAATATATTTGTGCACCGCTAACACCAGTGTATTTTATTTAAGCCTTGAAGATAATATTAATAAATTTCAAATGATATATGTGATGGAAAATACAAATAAATAAAGAAGGTAACGATCGCATCTGGGACTCGAACCGAGGATTTCTCAGTTTATCCGGGACCTGCGCTCTAACTGTTTTTTTATCGATATCATACTTCAATTTAATAACTGTTATCGTCATCTTTAATTAATTCCCATATTTACTGTGAAATCTGGAATGTATGTGCACGACTTATTCACTTCTCCTTGACAATGCTATTCCGCTTCCGATGATGCATTACTTTTGCTCCCGACAATCCTTCTCTCCAGGTCGGCCCGCACAATGTCTATTACATGCTATCATGGTCTGCCTAAAGACCTGGTACTTCTACAAGATAGCTCGATACACAACCAATCCATGATAATCGACTAACTCTCACGATGCTGGTTACCAGGGGTCGACGGGTCATGGAACATATCTGCTCCTGTGTCTCCATGTTCCTATTGCTGATCCGTGTCTCGCACTGGGATCATCTCTATTTTCGAACCTAGAGTCATGTTCTGTAACTCTGCACCATGTGTGATTGCTTGTATAACTATGGTATTATATATGGGCAGTTTTTTTTATTCCTGGACAGAATTGTGGATCTTAAATGTATCATGGATTTTTCAGTTTGTTCGCAGATATATGACTAGATTTAAATTAATTTTTTTTAAACAAATCCATCAATATTTCTCCATTTTTCACCTTAGGGATACTCCTCTATGCCATGACTGGCCAGAAAGGTGACATTTTATGCCAATTTTTGGAAAAGTTATGAAGGCCAGATTACCTGACTACTGTATAAAATTTGATGTGTAATTCCAGGAGGATGCTCTCCGACTAGTCACAATAGCTAAAACAAAAAAAAAATTATGTTATTTATGCGAGGAGATACTGGGTCTATAAAAAACCCATAACATACAAATTTCAATATGTCAGGACATTGAAAGTAAAATCTGCTTTTTTTAAATCTATTCCTTTAAAGCCCTTTGTTCCTATTTATAACCTACTTGTAAAATATTGAATTCTTCCTGCATTTTTTTTATTGAAAAATGCTCTAAAGTGTTTCCTGTTTTTATAAGATTAGCAAATTGCGTAGGGCGCGCTGATTTATATCAAGAAGTTATCAAAGTGACCAGGTGGCTCATAATTACCGGGCAAAGCGATACGTGGTATAATGAACATTGGACAATGCGCCGCCCATGCAATCAATCAAAAGGCCGACTTGAAAAAATATCAGAGAAAGACACTTATTGCGTTTAAGTTAACCTTTATTATTACGATACTCCATACTTCCATACGGAGAACTAAGCCACGGAAGAAGACACACATGGGATGGAGTATAAAAGGCGATAATTCCAATCATGGGTCATCGTTATCGACCTGAAAGTGAAAGTGCTCGCATCTCCAAGGAGACGTTAATTCCCTTCATTTAGCAAAGTTAAACAAACAAACCTAAACACAATGAAGTTCGCGGTGAGTTTTGCTTGCCATTTATTTTTTGCGTTTAGCTCGTTTCTTCAGTCTGTTTGCTGCAAAAATCGTTTTTTAAGTTTAGTGAACTAAGTTGGTGTTTGAAGTAATCAATTAATGGAATGGTGTTTTAAACAGTTTTCGAGATCTCACCGTATTCGTATATTTAATATAATACATATTTACAAGTTTATACATTCCATTGGCCAAACGATAGATTCTTACAGGGCTGGTTCTATTTGTATTAACGTTTATTTTTAAAGCTAGAAAACTATACGTGATGATGTGAAACTGAAGTGCGAGGCTAATTTTTACCGGGAATTCAAGAGTTTTGAAACAAAATGTCGTTTTCAAAAGATTATTTTCAAGTATTTATGAAAATTGGGACGTAGCCCAGCAAAATTAATTAACATTTTGATAACATTCAAACTAGTGTCGAAAACGAAACAGTTAAAAAAAAAAGCAAATTTCCAGGAGAGCCAAAAAACTGTTCATTTTGCCTGATTTTATCACTTGTTTCGCTAATGGGATTTTAATAAAGCTGTTTTATTTGCTCCATTATCGAAACAAGTAAAAAAAAAAAAGTATAAAAATCCGGAAAAAAAACTGTTTATTTGCTCTCCTGGAAAGTAAGGGTAATAAGCCTGTTTGTATTGTGGGCGACAAATAATATATGCAAATGAATTAAAAATTACGTTGTAATCACCACTTTATTAATATACGAGTATACATATCAACATGTTTCGAAAGCGAAGCTTTCCTCATCAGGACATACAGAATACTAAAAAATAATAATGTCAAATATAGACAAATGATAAACATACAACACAATAATGTAAGAATAGACAAAATATAAACATTTAAGTAATTAAACAAAAGTGTTAATAAAAAATATCATAAAACATTGAATAACAAATTTATATTAGAAATAAAAAAAATACATTATTTATATTATTAATATTAATATGAAAATGAATTCAAAAGATTGCTATTTTTAATAAAATCTTTGTTTATTAATTATATTTAATTGACTTAATGTATGTTAATGCAGTTTTTCTAATTTTTAAATTTCATATTCGTATAATGAATATTATATATTATTGCTCGTACCCACGGGGTGGTCAAATGAACTTTTAGGGTATTAACCGCCCTGACTTTGGGTTATTTTTCAAAAAGTAGGTAAAAAAACATCGTGTTTTTTTTCCACGTGCTTGGAGAATTACTGATTAGCGGCGTGACTTGTATGGGAGAATACGAAAATAACCGAATAGCTTCGGC